>SRSE01000775.1:0-69247 GCA_005024645.1 Planiliza haematocheilus | reverse complement strand
AGAACAAACGTTTGGCTCCAGACGACAGACGGCTCAGTTTAATCTGATTTATTAAAGGCTCAAAGTTTTTACTCTGACTGAACAAAGCAGCAGGTCAAAGGTAAATGAGATAAAGAGACCATGATAAAAAAGATAAAAGATGAAAAGTGGAGAATGAAATGATGTAAGAGAAATTTACAAGGTTATAGAGACGTTATCAGACGCTCAGGATGTTTCTGTGTTGTTCTTTACTTTGCTCTGTTTCTGTTTCTCACTCAAACTAGAGAAAGTGGATGAGAAGCGACGCTGCTGGAATATTAAACACGGTCTTTGTTTTATTCTGAGACTGATCAGATAATAACGTCACTGCGTAGTCACTGCTCTGTGCAGCGCCCCGTTTCATTAGCTCTGAGGATCATTAACGAGTCTCCAGCTCCAAATATGAGATATACTTTAATCAGAGCAGCTGCTGTTACGTGATTAATAAAAACACAGTCAGTTAAACAACAAGCCAGTAAATGAGTCTCTGTTTCATCCTGATCAGTAATAAAACATTAAAGGTCATTTATTCCTTTAGACGGGATGATAAGAGGTTAATTATTAACTTCTTGGTTTATCAGCGTTTCATCTGTTATTTACATTATTAATTATTTATGAAGACATTTGTTTCAAACAATAGAGAACAAACCAGTACAGGATCTACTGACGTCAATATGTACAAATACTGTGACTGTACAAGCTCCGTTATATTCAGAGGATTATGTTTAATTATCAGTGTAACACTGAGTCTGATTTAAGTCCAACTGTAAATCTAGATTATTAACATCGTCATTAGTTTCAGCTCCAGGATGGAGAACAACGTGTTCTAGGAGGATCATTTACAGACCGGTCTGATCTGGTCTCTAGTCCAGGTTAAACAGGTCCAGGTGTGAACACTGATCTGGTCTCTAGAGTCCAGGTCAAACAGGTCCAGGTGTGAACACTGATCTGGTCTCTAGAGTCCAGGTTAAACAGGTCCAGGTGTGAACACTGATCTGGTCTCTAAAGTCCAGGTTAAACAGGTCCAGGTGTGAACACTGATCTGGTCTCTAAAGTCCAGGTTAAACAGGTCCAGGTGTGAACACTGATCTGGTCTCTAGAGTCCAGGTGTGAACTCTGATCTAATCCCTTCCTCTTCCTTTCCTCTCTCCTTCCTGATATTCTCATATATTTACTAACTGCCTAGTATTGGTTTAATTAGCCCCGCCCTCCTCCCTCCTCCCTGTAATTCATTCATTTAACCTTCAGTAGAGTTAGCTAACCTCAGATTAAAGACGTTTCTGTTTAAACTCAATGTTCCTTACTATGCTGTTGAGGTCGGAGTCAAAGCTCCCGATGTGGTGGTGGTGTTGCCGTCGGTGTGGATGGAGGCGGTGGTGGCGGCGCCCCCCAGTGGCTCCAGACCCTCCTCGTCCCACTGTAGGTCCCCCCAGATCCACAGCTGTCGGAGGGGGACAGGTCCAGGGACGAGCCGCCCTGCAGAGACAGACCAGGACATGTTTCATGATTACAGAGATTATATCCGAGTCTGTCTAACCTTTGTCTTAGAAGTAAAAACACTTCATGTCAGCAGCTCTGGCCGATAATTTAAAAGCTGTTTCTGCAGCGATCACTGATGAGTCACTGTGTTCCTCTATGTTTATTATTTATTATATCAGTTAATAAAGTTGATGTTTAATGTTAATCAGCGGCCTGTATATATGTCTGAAAAAGCACAAGTCGTCTTATAGTTGAGGATATAAGTGTTGCATTGTGGGTAACTTGTTTGTCTGTGGCAGCTGATGCGTGCGGCGGTACCTGGTCGTGGTCGTCTGGCTGACTGGACCGTCTCCGGCGGGACAGTCTGGTGAGGCGATGCTCTCCTCGTTCACTGGACGCAGTCAGGACGGTTTAAAGAGTTTTTAAAGCGTTTCCAGACGTGAGCTGAACGTTGACCCAGAGACACTCACCTCCGAGCCTCACGTCGGCCCAGTCCACGCCGTCGTCCAGGAAACACAGCCCGGTTGCCTTGGCGACACCGTTAACCGCTATCTTGCGGTCGCTGTCGAACCTGGCGCAGGATTGGTCGAGCCCTGAGTCGTCCTCGTCGTTTTTGGACGAGAGCAGAAGAATCCCAACGCCTCCGTTTCCTGAAACACGTTGACATGACGCCGATGAATTCACGGATCATCAGCGTCAACAACAAACAGACTGATTTCATTTGTCTACTTCTCCTCACCAAGGTTGTCAAAGTCGTCCATGTACTCCTGACTGGTGTCGTTTCTTTCCAGAGAGGAAGTCGAAGACAGGGACATGTCCTCCAGTGTCTCCCCAACAATAGACACCTCTCCCTGGGATACAGGGTCTGTCGACAGCCCCTCAGTCTCTGGAGCATCAGGAGTAGTTTCTACTGGAGGAGAGAAGTAGGAGGAGGAGGAGGAGGAAGAGATGGGAAGAGAGATGGTGAAAGAGGAGGAGGAGGAGGAGGAAGAGATGGTGAAGGAGGAAGAGATGGTGAAGGAGGAAGAGATGGAGGAGAAAGGAGGATGCGATGAGGAGGAGTCAGTTAACCTTCAGATAATGAGACAGACGCTCAGTTAAACGAGGTGATAAAAATGAACCTGGGCTGTTTTCTGTGGTTGACGGCGTCTCTCCACCGAGCTCCTCCGTCGTTCAATCTTCGCCTACTTCCTGTTCAGCTCCACATTCATTGGCTGCGTCACGCGGAGGGGGCGGGACTGCTTGGTGAGTGACGGCGTGACAGCTTATAGCTGTGCCGCTGGGTTTGGAGGCGGAGCCAAGGCTGGGAGGAGGGGGGCTTCTTAAGGCCGATGGAGGCAGGAGAGAGGAGATGACAGCTCCACCTTAGCTCCTCCTCAGGAGCGTGGATGCTAACGGGTGACTTCAACAAGCTAGCTCTGGGTGGGGCCTGTTGGTGGAGTAGGAGCGGGTGATGGTGGGGGAGCGAGGGAGGGGATGAGGCGGGGGTGAGGGTGGGGGAGGGCTGCCGTTGGACCTGGGTGAGGCTGCGCGACCGAAAGCGATCGCTCTGCGTTAGCGTACGGACGGAGCTGAGCCGAGGTTGTCGCTGGAGAAGGAGCGACCAGCCCGAGTTTTGTTCTGTACGGTGAACCCGATCGAGATCCTGGACCAGAACCGGGTCTGAAACCACGAGCAAAGCTCTGAGGGCGTCTCAGAGAGCTGCCAGGCCGAGGCCCGGATCCAGGGACGCCGTTTGGACTGGGAAGCTTTGAGCCGCTCATCGGTCTGGACGTGGTCGCTGCTTTGGAGAACTGAGATCCACTTTTAGAGACGGGAAGAGTTCTGGGGCTGGACTGAGGCGAGGAGGATGACGATGACGTCACAGGCTGCTGGGTGAAGCCACGCCCCTTTCCAGGTGAGGAAGCTGTTGGTCTTTTGGCTTCACGTGGCGACAGCGATCCCGGCGGCCGCTGGGAGTAATACTGATGAAAGCCGCCGCGATTCTGCTCGCCCTTCCCCCTCCTCCCCTCTTTCTCTGGCTCCACCCCCTCCATCCTCCATTTTGCGGAAAAAGAACCCGGCACTCTGATGAAGCCGTTCTGCTTAGCGGCGGCGGAGGGCGGCGCTGTGGAGGCGGCGCCAACCCCCTCTGGTCCGGGGTGATGGTAGAACCCGTTGGTGAGTCGAGTGCTGGGAGCAGAGGGAAGCGTATGAGATTTGGGCCGAGAACCAAACTTGGGCAGCCGAGACACCATGGTGGGCATGGTGGGAGGGTTGGCGAGAGGAGGGGCTGACATCAGACCCCGCCCACTTCACCATGGAGACAATGAGACAGGAGCTAGACGGGAAGGAGAGAGAAGAAGACGAGGTTAATGCTCATTCATCTGTAAAGGACGAGTCTGCAGCAGAGATTTGTTCAAACACCTGCACAGAGACTCTAATGACAGTCCTGAGGGAGTCCTGGTGATTAGCAGCTGAAAACATGTAGCATCTGGTCTGATGTGCAGCTTCAGCGCCGCAGGCTGAGCTCAACATTCAAAGGCACCACGCCCAGAATAACAGCTATCAGCTGTTCATGCAGCTCCAGCAGAAAGTCATCATGTATTTATGAGAGCTCACAGGAACACTTGATACAGAGAACCACAGTACAACCAGGTCTGAACAGGTAACGTGAGTATTACACACAGAGAAGGTCCCCACAACTTAATAAACACAGGGAAACACACACTGACAGGTGAGACGCCCTGAGGCAGGACAGGTAAAAGTAAAACCAAGCAGGTCTGGTTCTGTTCAGATAAAACATTAAAATAATACAGTGAAGCTGCAACGACTGGCAGCTGCTATTATAGAAAGAGAAGTAGCTACAAGACACCTAGCTTAGCTTAGCTTAGCTTAGCTTAGCTTAGCTCACTGATCTGGTCTCTAGAGTCCAGATTAAACAGGTCCAGGTGTGAACGCTGATCTGGTCTCTAGAGTCCAGATTAAACAGGTCCAGGTGTGAACGCTGATCTGGTCTCTAGAGTCCAGGTTAAACAGGTCCAGGTGTGAACTCTGATCTGGTCTCTAGAGTCCAGGTGTGAACTCTGATCTGGTCTCTAGAGTCCAGGTGTGAACACTGATCTGGTCTCTAGAGTCCAGTACAGGTCAGTTGAACACTGATCTGGTCTCTAGAGTCCAGGTTAAACAGGTCCAGTTGTGAACACTGATCTGGTCTCTAGAGTCCAGGTTAAACAGGTACAGGTGTGAACTCTGATCTGGTCTCTAGAGTCCAGGTGTGAACTCTGATCTGGTCTCTAGAGTCCAGGTGTGAACTCTGATCTGGTCTCTAGAGTCCAGGTGTGAACACTGATCTGGTCTCTAGAGCAGAAACCAACCAAACTAAACTAGAAACTAATCTGAAGAAGCAGCTGTTGCTGGTTCTGGTCCTTGTTTGTCCTTCTCACCAGATCACGTCCTCCCCGTTGCCCTGCAGTCTAAACACATGGTGCTGAAGCAGAGAAGAAAATAGAAAGTCATTTGTCCGCCCAAGGCCACCGTACCCTCAATCAAGACTGAACATCACAAGTTTGTCTGGATTCAAACAGCTGATGTGTTTATTAGGAGCAGAAGAAGACGAGCTGAGACGGCCGTAGAACTTGTGATTTCAGCGTGAGAGAAACAGAAGAACTTTATTTTTCATAAGATCATCTGCTCGTCCTGCAGGGCATTAAAGGACAATACACAGAGACACTGAGACACAGAGACACAGAGACACTGAGACAGAAAAGAAGCAGCAGCTGAACACGTCCCATCAGACTTTAAAAGAGGGAGATGCTGCAGTCAGCTGACTCATGATTCCTCTCTGCTGTGTCACCGTCACGACCCAGAACGGATTTAAAGCTTTGTTCAGACGTCACATCAACACCTGGTCTCACCTGGTCTCACCTGGTCTCACCGGGTCTCACCGGGTCTCACCTGGTCTCACCTGGTCTCACCTGGTCTCACCTGGTCTCACCTGGTCTCACCTGCTCTCACCTGGTCTCACCTGGTCTCACCTGGTCTCACCTGGTCTCACCTGGCACTGACACTTAGAGGTGATGCTGGGAAACTGTCATCAATGTGAAAACCCTGAGTCATGCCAGCCATGATAGGGGGCGGAGCCAGATAGATCAAATACCCACAATGCATCTGAACAGCTGGTTCTCTGAATGTAATCAGAGCTATGGGCTGAAAAGAACCATGACATGATGGGACATGGACAAGGACACGTCTGTCTCCAGTGGAGGACGGCTGTCACAGAGGACAGGTCTGTCTCCAGCGGAGGACGGCTGTCACAGAGGACAGGTCTGTCTCCTGTGGAGGACGGCTGTCACAGAGGACAGGTCTGTCTCCTGTGGAGGACGGCTGTCACAGAGGACAGGTCTGTCTCCAGTGGAGGACGGCTGTCACAGAGGACACGTCTGTCTCCTCTCCAGTCAGCAGCGTCTCCAGCTCTCTTCTTTTCCCGTCGTATTCATTCTTGTTTTTATTTTCTGATTGTGCAGGGAGGGGAACCTCAGGTGCAGCGTCAGTTTAAATATAATTTGCATATTTTAAAGAGGCGTGGACACGGAGGAGTCAGGTACAAAGGAAATGTGCTTCTAGATCTGTGTTTGTACATGAGGCCTCTGGTCACCACAGAATGATAATGACTCTGTCCCTCTTTCATTTATTATTCTCTCCATCCTCCTTTAACATCCTGGACTGAAAGGTCAAAGGTCAAACCTGTGAGCTGGTCTGACTGGGGTCAGAGTGTGGAGTCCATCCAGTCTCATTTCTAGTTTACAGGTTGTAAACCACATCACGTCATGTCTCCTCTGATCAGTCAGCTGACTTCCTGCCTCTGGCTCTGAGCCACTGATGAATGATGATCCAGGTGGAAACAACAACTGAGTCCTACATTCATCGTCCTTAATGCACAAAGTAAAGATTAATCTGCTGCTGAACGTAGTCCCAGCGTTTGTCCTGAGGCCAGCGTGGATGATTAACCCTGAGAGTCTCTTACGTGTCCAGGCCTCCACAGTCCAGTTATCGACCTTACGAGTCCCTTTCACTGATGGAGGCCAAGGCGGAGCAGCAGAGCGTCACATCTGTACAAACCTCTAACATGAAGCCAGTGAGGCTGCAGGAAACACATCAGCTGTATTTATCTGTGGAAATCTGAGCCGAGCTTCACAGGAAATGCCTCCGTCACACACGTAAACAGCCTGAGGAGACAGTGGACACAGCGTCCATAGGTCTACAACAACACGTCTCCACTCGTCCTGGACAGGTTTTATATCAAACCAGCGTCAGTGTCAGAACGAGGAACGACGCATTCAGGAACGTCAGGACGTTGTTTATGGAGGTAAAAGACAGAGAGGACACGTGTGAGGTTTGATCCTGACATGATCATTATCATCCTGCTCCTCCTTCGTCTTCCCTCACCGCCGCCTCCTCCTCTTCCTCCTCTTCCTCCTCCTCCTCCTCCTCCTCCTCCTCCTTCTCCTCCCTCCTCCCCCTCCCTCCTCCCTCCTCCCTCCTCCCTCCTACCTCCCTCCTCCTTCTCCTCCTCCTCCTCCCTCCTACCTCCCTCCTCCTTCTCCTCCTCCTCCTCCTCTTCCTCCTCTTCCTCCCTCCTCCTCCCTCCTCCTCATGCTCTGATTCCCTGCTCACTGAGCCGAGATGAATCGAGGGCAGGCAGCTAGAAAGCCAGAAAAGGTCAGCTCCATCCATCTGTGAGCTCCGTCTTTTTATCAGCCACAACATTAAAACCACCAACACAGATGATCCAGTTACAGAGTTCATCTGGGAAAACCTGGGTCAACAATAAATTATTATAATTATAAAGTGGATGCAGCATGTGGTTTGGTTCATGAAGGTCATTATGTTCAAACAGAATCATTCGTTTGTGTCGGTTTATTCTAAAGCACATTTAAAAACCACCAAAGACCTGAGTCAACACAGAAACAGAGACGGAGGGATTTAAAAACAGGACGTGTTCAGTTTATAATAAAAAAACACAAAGAAAGGAACGACTGAAACTTTTAGCATTTGAACTTTAAACCTATTATTTTTCTGCTGATTCATTCTTTCAGATTTGTTTTACTTGCTAATAATCAGGACAGCGTCAGAGTCCGACTCTCAAACGTCCGCAGGCGTCTCAGGTGAGGTCAGATTTGCCGGAGCAGATGGTCAGAGCGGGACGTCCCGTAGAGACTGAGACACACGACCCCCTCTGATCGATTTAAAACGTGTAAGAGGAGCTGGAGGCAGCTGAGAATTAAAAGCCAGAAACCCGTTCAGCTCCTGAAGCAGCGGCATCGTCTTCCATCATCATCAGAGGTAAACGAATCAATAGAAACCTGATCATCTGGACACACATCTGTCTGCTTCACATCCTCAGTAAACGCTCATGGCTCAGTGATGGAACACATTTAGGTTTTAAATGTTCACCACATTAGTTTAAAAACAGGCACAGACGAATGGTTTTATGGGTTACGCTGCATATTCATTTATTAGTGAAGATGAAATCTAATCATAAAACAAACAGACCTCACGGCTTTTCAACCATAAAAACACTTATTTGTCTAAATATAATCTCAGACCAGTCCAAAGCATAGACTGGACACGCCTCCACTTCCTGTCATTGGCCAAACTGAGGCTAGCTTCCCGCCCACACTTCGTCCAGACTCAATCAGGTTTTAGTTCAGAGCGGTTGCCATGGCAACTGGTAGTCACCACTATGTCACATCCTGTTTCTATAGCATCAAGTAACTAAAACAACAATTATCCATAACCTTCATCAACTTTATATTAACGACCTACAATGACAGAAACCATCCTACATCATAGAATATGTGACGTGTACGTTAGTGTTTGAGTTTGGCTCAAGCCCCGCCCCCTAATCTAAATAAATCAAATCCTTCCTGACAGTCAGCGCTCCGTCCGTCGCCTCCGTAACGTTTGACCTGATGAAGAAATCACACGTGGAGAGTTTAAAGAGCAGCTGTGATATAACTGCACTCGTGAGGACACGCTGGCCTGTGCTGATAACTTTATCTGCTCGTACACTCCCCGGCCACTTCATTAGGTACACTACTGTACTCACTCTAATCTAAATCATGCTGAGCTGATGAAGAGTCAGAGAAGTGGTGATGATCACTGTGGAGGATGGAGGCTGTGGTTCTGTTAATGAATGACTTTCAGTAGAGCTGCAGCTCCTGAACAACACTCATCACTGTGGACAGGAAGTGACAAGGTTACCTGGAAGTAGGCTGGCCTTTCAAAATAAAACCTCTTCTCCATTAAAAGCAGCTCTAAAGAGATTCTCTTGCTCAGCTTTGCCTTTAGCGTCTCCGTTGACAGAGAAACAAAATGAAAACACAGCTGGACCATCATCTCTCTCAGTTACTTTAAAGCTGAACACCAGAAAGCTTTCAGTGGTTGTACCTAATGATTTGGCCACTGTCCACACTCTGATGCGACCACCTCTCCTCTTCCTCCATCCATCCTCTCCGTCGTGTCCTTGTTTTAATCCTCTACGTTCACATCACCACAGGACAGAGATATTCTTGGCAGAGGGCAGAAAAACATGACCTCCTCCTCTTTTCTCTACTCGCCTCCATTACACAGCCTCCGTTTCATTTTCTGCCAGCTTTAGAAAAATGCACTCTCCATCCAGAAACACTAAACCTGTCCCAGTGGCTCTAGTTCACAATATCAGGACTCCTCATTATTATTTAACTGCTTTATCATAAGCTGATCCAACTGAGGCCAACAGACATTTAGACCAATTACTAAAGCTTCAGACAGATATCTGAGAAGTCTTCTTCTTTAAGCTGATGTACAGGTGTGTTTTCTACCACAGGAACTTCCTGTATGCAGATGACACTGTGTTTTATAAATATGCACTAAACAGAGTTTAAAGTGTCCAGAAATGATCAGGACAGATCAACTATAGTGATGGATCATCTACAGAATCCATGGAGTCAAAGGCTGCAGCCAAACAACAAACACTGAACGTTTCCTGGAGACAGCGTCAAGGAGAAACATCTTCCAGAGAGGGTTAGGGAGACAAGGACAGACTTTAGGAAGACACAGGAGACCAACTCTAGGAGAAGACAAGGAAGACAAGGACAGACTTTAGGAAGACACAGGAGACCAACTCTAGGAGAAGACAAGGAAGACAAGGACAGACTTTAGGAAGACACGGGAGACCAACTCTAGGAGAAGACAAGGAAGACAAGGACAGACTTTAGGAAGACACAGGAGACCAACTCTAGGAGAAGACAA
Source organism: Planiliza haematocheilus (assembly GCA_005024645.1). NCBI lineage: Eukaryota > Metazoa > Chordata > Actinopteri > Mugiliformes > Mugilidae > Planiliza > Planiliza haematocheilus. The sequence continues at coordinate 59,476 of SRSE01000775.1, read as the reverse complement.
GGAAGACAAGGACAGACTTTAGGAAGACACAGGAGACCAACTCTAGGAGAAGACAAGGAAGACAAGGACAGACTTTAGGAAGACACAGGAGACCAACTCTAGGAGAAGACAAGGAAGACAAGGACAGACTTTAGGAAGACACGGGAGACCAACTCTAGGAGAAGACAAGGAAGACAAGGACAGACTTTAGGAAGACACAGGAGACCAAATCTAGGAGAAGACAAGGAAGACAAGGACAGACTTTAGGAAGACACAGGAGACCAACTCTAGGAGAAGACAAGGAAGACAAGGACAGACTTTAGGAAGACACAGGAGACCAACTCTAGGAGAAGACAAGGAAGACAAGAACAGACTTTAGGAAGACCACCTCTAGGACATTTAGGACCAGATCAGAGGTTAAACTTGATTGGGACGTCCATAGTTTAAAGACAACCAATTAAACCGGTTTTAAAGCTTTTTTCTGTCATTACTTACAGACCGTATTTGACTTAAATATAATTTCTAAAGGCAGGATGAGGCGGACAGGAGTCATATTTCTGACCTCCCTACATGTACAGTGTTGTCTCAGTTTACTCCCTAAAATATCTCTACATGTTGTCCTCTCAGTGTCCAGACATAGAGACGAGACGATGACAGGTCTGAGCAGCAGCAGGGATGGTTTAAGTTGTTAGGATGCATACGAGCAGCTTTAACGTGTGGATTATTGGAGGAAAACTCATTATCAGTTAACCTGTAATCAATTAATGAACACAGATTCTTAAAGTCTGAGTTTGTCCAAGATGTCCAATCCAAGATGTGTCTACAGTACGTCATATTTTAAAACACTTCTATTATCATAAAAAAAACATAAGTCATTACTGTTCTCATATCAGCTTACAAAATACTAATTAAAAACTTCACCTGATGCTTCTGTTCATTTTAAACTTGTTTAAAATAATAGAGACTTTTCATCACATCCATCTAATGAAACACGTTGAGTAATCTTTGTCCTCGGCAAGTCGAGAACCTCACGACTCCTCAGTGAAACAGAAACACCACAGTTAGCCTGAGAGTTTCATTATTGATGGCTCCTGATGTGCTGGGAGGATATTTGATCTGACCTGACGTCCACGCTGTTCACTTCAATATTCAGTCGGTCAGAGAAGGAAACAAAACCACGTGACTGAACGTGTCTGCTGAGAGGAAGGAGGTTCCTCTGAGCAATGAAGTCAGTCAGTAAATAGTCCCTAAATGTTAGCTTGATAAGGCTAACGTAGCATGACGTCTCTGCTAACAGCTACCGTTATTACTGGTGAGTCAAAGCCCTGTGAGCTCGATAGCAGCTCTAAGTGTCTGACACATGAAGGTGTTGATGAACCACTAACGGCTCCAGAGGTGTTGCTGGTTTACTTTCAGACACACCCAGACTGAGGCCTGATGGGAGACACCCAGCATGAATGCCTCGCCTTGTCGGGCATTAAACCAACAAACACACCCAGACGGTACGCTTCAATGAGCCTCAGACAGACGGACGTCACGGCTTCACCCACACTGACTCCCTCCGTCCTCCGTCCTCCGTCCTCCGTCCTCCGTCCTCCTCCACCCATTCTCATTATATTTTCTTCTTATTAATTATTTTGGGTCAGATGTGAATATGTGTGATATTATTAATCCATTATTGATTCTCTGATCACGGCGAGTAACAGTACTCATACAGGTCACCTGATCACTTTAAATGTCTCTGATTGGTTGGAGGACAGTCCAGGTGACGTAGAGGCGTTTATGTCTCTGGACTGGTTGAACATATATAAAGTGACAGGAGGTGGTGGAGGCAATCCTCTGTCCTCATTGGTCCAGAGGTTTGTGGTGTCTCCTCTCCTCCGTCTTTAGTCCAGCTCTTCTCTGTCCTCATTGGTCCAGAGGTTTGTGGGTGTCTCCTCCGTCTTTAGTCCAGCTCTTCTCTGTCCTCATGGTCCAGAGGTTTGTGGTGTCTCCTCCATCTTCAGTCCAGCTCTTCTCTGTCCTCATTGGTCCAGAGGTTTGTGGTGTCTCCTCCATCTTTAGTCCAGCTCTTCTCTGTCCCTCATTGGTCCAGAGGTTTGTGGTGTCTCCTCCATCTTTAGTCCAGCTCTTCTCTGTCCTCATTGGTCCAGAGGTTTGTGGTGTCTCCTCCATCTCAGTCCAGCTCTTCTGTCCTCATTGGTCCAGAGGTTTGTGGTGTCTCCTCCATCTTCAGTCCAGCTCTTCTCTGTCCTCATTGGTCCAGAGGTTTGTGGTGTCTCCTCCGTCTTTAGTCCAGCTCTTCTCTGTCCTCATTGGTCCAGAGGTTTGTGGTGTCTCTCCGTCTTTAGTCCAGCTCTTCTCTGTCCTCATTGGTCCAGAGGTTTGTGGTGTCTCCTCCGTCTTCGGTCCAGCTCTTCTCTGTCCTCATTGGTCCAGAGGTTTGTGGTGTCTCCTCCATCTTCAGTCCAGCTCTTCTCTGTCCTCATTGGTCCAGAGGTTTGTGGTGTCTCCTCCATCTTCAGTCCAGCTCTTCTCTGTCCTCATTGGTCCAGAGGTTTTGGTGTCTCCTCTCCGTCTTTAGTCCAGCTCTTCTCTGTCCTCATTGGTCCAGAGGTTTGTGGTGTCTCCTCCGTCTTTAGTCCAGCTCTTCTCTGTCCTCATTGGTCCAGAGGTTTGTGGTGTCTCCTCCGTCTTTAGTCCAGCTCTTCTCTGTCCTCATTGGTCCAGAGGTTTGTGGTGTCTCCTCCATCTTCAGTCCAGCTCTTCTCTGTCCTCATTGGTCCAGAGGTTTGTGGTGTCTCCTCCGTCTTTAGTCCAGCTCTTCTCTGTCCTCAGACGTCTTAAATCCTGACTCTGCTCTCAGAGCTGGAGCTTCATTAACCTTCAGATAATCTAAATATTTAAAAGACTGTACAATCATTTTGTTTTCATAGTAAAACCAACAGATCTCTGAGCAGAGGATTCAGGAAGTTGAACAGATTCCATGAATTCATACTGAATATTTCACATCTAGATCAGTTTGAATTTAAAACCTCTGAAGACTGACGGAGGTAAACACTTCCAGGCTCCTGGTCAAAGGTTCTTCTCAGAGACATGGGAGAACATGGTTCTAGGAGCTAAAGCCTCGTATAGAGACACTGATAATCAGTTATTTTTCCTTACACGTAAGCTTTAATTCATTTCTCTATGCGTGTGCTGATGTAAAGCAGCAGAGCTTCAGCACATATTTAACATTTAACACATTGTCTGAGTCGGTGTGAGCGTTTAAAGGAGGACACAGTGTTTAACGTTCCCATGACTTCAGCTTCTGTGTGAATCCGTTAAAGCAGCATGTGTTGCCCGAGGGTCGCTCAGCAGTGAACAGCGCTCTGGGTTTCATAGCAACTTGGCACAGACAACATCCCTGTTGTGCTGGGAGATCTGCAGCTACACCCCCTCCACCCCCCCTCCACCACCATTAATCTGCCACAAAGCAGCTCTTTCTGCTGCTGCCCTGCAGACGAGTGGGGGCCTCCTCTAATCCTCCACACTCCAACTAACGGCCTCTGGAGAACCAGCAGCACGTCCAACTACCACCACTCTCAACAAACCACCATCAGGTTTCCTCTAGAGGAACAAACGTATAAGCTAGAACCATCATCATCTTCATCTTCATCAGATAAGACAATGGGGGCCAATCACAGACGAGAGATCCAGAGATTCACCAAACATTTCCTGCTGCCGTCAGCACAGAGAGAGAATGACTTATCCACCAGACAGGAAGAGAGCCGTTAGCATTAGCTTAGCACCATACACACCTAGAGGCTGAGAGATCTGCAGCTCTGCATCCAGACGACAACCAGAGCGACGGAACCACAACAGAGCGGTTCTACGTCAGAGACTCCACATGTAGACGAGTAACAGATGTTTGAACCACGTTTATTCTGGGTCACAGACGAACGTTCTGCTTTAAAGTCACATGTTGACGTGTGACGTTCACAACCATCGACATAGAACCAACTTCATCCAACGACCAAACACGAGAACAATCTCAGCCTGAGCTTCAGCTGTTTATAAAAACACAGAACACAGAACTGGTCAAAGAACCTGAATCACAAAACCAGATACCACGAGGACATAACCAACAGCTCAGAGAACAATCAAAGAACATGTGGCTGTAACATTCATCTACAGGTTTGTCCATAGAACAGACGTTATTATCCATCACCTGTCCTCAGGTTGGACAGGAACCAGTGTCCTATCACAGTAATGTTCTGGTTCTCCTGAGGAGGTCTTCTACACCTCCATCTGGACCAGATTTTCATTCCCTTCTTTCTTTTTATTTGTCTGGGTTCTCCTCTAAAGAACAGATTCTTCATCTCAGCGGGGATTCGAGGAGAAATAAAGTGCAGCCGAGTGGAAACGCCAGAGAGACAGACGGACTGGACCCCCGCCAGACTAGACACTCCGATTGGCCACGGTGTCAGCAGGTTCCCAGTGGATCACAGAGAACCAGAACTAACGGATCAGAGAACCAACAGACAAGAGAACGGACAGAACCCGGAACCGATTTATCACAAGACAACAGAACCAACGGATCAGAGAACCAGCAGATCACTGAACAATTTGAAAACAGCAAAGAACCAGTGAAGAACCGGTGAAAGCAGAGCATGAATAAATCTGTTCAAGGTAAGAATGAACGGAGCAGATAGAAAGTTAAGAACGTCTGGTTTTACTCTGGCCTCAGAGCGTTAGAACCAGCAGAACCAGCAGAACCAACAGAAGATAGGACCACAGGGTCAAATATGTGAAGAATGTGGATGTTCCTAAAGACCGTCATTAGCTCTGAGAACGTTCCTCACATTTTCTGTAAAGTTATGGAAACACTGTCAGCGAGAACATCAACAGAACCAGAAGCTCAGAACCTAAAAACAGCTGGTGCTGGTTCCGCAGATGAACATTAATGGAGGGACTGGAACAAAGACAACGCCTCATAACATCATGTGTTCTCACAGAGCTTCTACACTGACATGAACCTTTAAATTAATACGCTTCTTTACATCTTTAATTATTTAAACAGCTGATTCATATTCTGATGATTAGAAAGTAATAATATGTAATAGTCTGAAATGAGCCGTTTAGTTTATAATATGCACAACTAATCAGTTTATTGTGAAAAACAACAATAAAAGAATCTTTATTTGCAGCATTAACTCTTTAGTGTTTCTGTTATTTCAGTCAAATGAATCCATGACGTTAACTGCAGGATTATTTATTTATTTATTTATTTATTTATTTATTAGAACAGCTCCACTAAGAACCTCAGTGTTCCTTAGTGAACAGTCAGCAGGTTCTTATTCATCGTTTAATCCCATAAATCGTGTCTTTGTTCCTCATTCAGGCTGAACGTCGCCGGACTCACCTGCTGGAGACACACCGAGCATCAGGCGTCACAATGCGGAAATGTGTCTGGAGCGGTGTTTACTGGAGCAGCTGGAGGCCGGTGGGAACGTGTCCAGGTTAAATCCTCTCACAGACAGAGATAAAACACGACAGGCTCTAAAATGTCCCGTTAAATACCGGTAAAATCCTCCGCTAGCTCCGGGGGGTGACGCGGCAACCTCTCCGCGGCGCCGCGCTCCTGCGCTCCGGCCTGGAACCAGAACCTGCACCGGCCTGAACGGGGTCTCCCGCTGCTCAGAGTCACCTGCACGGGCTCACCTCGACCCCTCGCTCAGAGGACAAACGTCAAAATAAAAGCCGCGTGCGTCCGTGTGGAGCTGCACATGTTCAGAGGACGAGGCGGACTGACTGACTGACTGCCTCGCGATCCAGCTGAATCATCCACATACGCACGTGCATGCGGGCGGCGCGCGCACGAGGCACAGCTGACTCTGACGTCACCCTCCCCGCTGTAAACATAACCCTTTCGCGACCGGAGGAACCGGAAGTTGAACATGGCGGCGCTGCAGAGAGGAGACCTGCTGGCCCTTTAAACACCAGCTGATCCAACATCAGCTGATCAGGTGAGCTGGTCCTGGTCCTGGACCTGGTTGAACTGAACCTGGTTTGGTTTACAGTGATCCTAACTCAGTCCTGATCAGACCTGGTCTATCTCCTGCTCTGACGCCACCTCAGAGGACCCTGTGAAACGTTTGCAGACTCGTCACCGTCGCTGGACTCAGTCTGAATACAGAAGGGAAGTGGAACAGCTGGTCCTCAGGTGCAGTCAGAACCACCTGGAGCTAAACCCGCTCAGAACTGTGGAGATGACAGTGGGCTTCATGAAGACACCCCCATCACCCCCTCCACTCACAGTCCTCATCAGGACAGTCCCTACAGTAGACTCATTCAGGTTCCGGGTCCACAGACTAACAGGACCTGGAGTGGACCTCCCATAGAGTAAAACCAGCCCCCACAAAGCCAGTGATGAACTCTGAGCAGTCAGAGCATCCACGTGAACAGTAACTCTACAAATAAAGCTGATCCTGGTTTAAAGTTCGTTTTATTTAATAACGTCTCAGTCTGTTTCTCTGTTAATAGAACATGCTGCTGAAACCCTCATTCACGCCTTCATCACTTCAACAGCCTCGTCTACGGCACACCATCCAAAACTCTGCTCACCCACCCCCACTCCCGTGATCACATCACTCCTGTCCTCCAGAAACTCCACTGGCTCCCAGTTCCACAGCGTATTCAGTTCAAAGCCCTCCATAACCAGACCCCCTCCTATCTCACTGACCTGCTCCATCACCACAATCCTTCCCACAGCCTCCGATCACGTGATGCAAACCTCCTTACTCCACCACTCAAGACCAAGCATCGAACCTGGGGCGACAGAGCCTTCTCTGCAGCTGCCCCCTCCCTCTGGAACTCTCTCCCCAAACACATCAGCGACTGAACCGACCTTACCACCTTCAGATCTCTGACAAAAACGTTTAAAACTGCTTTTAATGTTTAGCTCAGTTTATTGTGTTTTTTGATGTTACATTTCACATTGTTTTGTTAATGTGATGTTCTTTTTATGTAAAGTGTCTTTGAGTATTTTGAAAAGCGCTTTTAAATAAAATGTTTTATTATTATTATTAGAAATGCTGTTCATGTCATGTGTGTGTTTGTCCACTAGAGGGCAGAGTTCACCTTCCTGCTGCATTTAGAATAGGATAAAGGATTATATTATAATATTGCATTACATGGTCACTGGCAGATTTAAATATCATAAACTAATAATCATTAGTAAATAAGTTCAACTCATTGAGCCTAGAGAATTTTAAAGATTTGAAATGTGCTTGTTTGATGTACAAGGTGTCACATGGACATGTCCAGGGCCTCCTCTAGAGGGGACTGGGACGTCCCACTCAGAAAAACAGCCTCTGGACAAAATGATCTTTCTGTAAAGACCAGTCAGGTCTGGGTCAGTCCTCCTCTCTCCATGAGGGCGTGTCCCACATTACAAACCTTTAAAACTCACCTGAAGCAGTGGCTGAAATCAAACTGGAAACCACTGACTCAGTAATGTCCTGTCTGGTTGGGATCTGTTGTCCTGTCCTGTGTCTTATCGTGCTGTACCTGTCCTGGGACTGGATCTAATTAGTATTTATTTATTTATTAGACATGTTCAGATGTGTGGCTGTTGGATCAGCTGTGTCTGTTTGTCAGTCCTGTAATAAATGTTGAAACCTGAGCAGACGTTTGTCTTTTAGTCTTTTTCTACTGAAGCATGGAGACCTCCAGACTCTCAGCTGTATGAGAGCGACAGGTTCATGGGGACCTTGGTCAGGGTCATGTCACTGAAGGTGGATGTAAAGTCCTGCCTCTCCCTCTGTCCTTTAACTTTACTTTAGTCTTGGATTAAACTTTTTGATTGTGCAGCAGCTGTAAAGCTTCACTGAACCAAACGTGATGGTTCCTGCTCCACATTCAGTAGATCAGGACACAGAGTCTGTCTGCAGCTTCACTCATCTCCTCTGAATCAGAAGATGTTTCATTTGTGACTGATTCAGTTTAATGTTTCTCTGAATGATTCATCAGATAAAAGCTTTTTGTTCTCATTTGATCCTCTTGTGTTTTTTTAGAGAAACTTATTGATCTGAACTAAATAAAGTTAAACTTTGTCTGTGTTCGTGGGTCGCTGTGGATCCCGTGGAGAGGATGAACAAACGGAGCAGAGATCGATGCTGTGTCTTAACGTGAGGCTGAATATGTTAAAGGCTGGAGAGGCTAAATATACTTTAGACTGGATTTAAGCGCAGCGCGTCTCCGGCTCCAGCCTCAGTGTCTCTGAGCGCGTCTCCAGGAGCGTCCTCTGAGCTGCTGGAGTTTTTACCAGCGTTTAATCTTTTTGTCTCCGTGGAGGAAACATCAGAGTGGACGGTGGACAGCTGGGGACAGGATGGCAGCGACAGACTCATGAGACGGATGTGGCACCGAGGGAGTGACTCTGGATCCATGGAGAGCTTCTACAATGACAGCCACGACCAGCACCGGGACCAGCACCGGGACCAGCACCGGGTGGTCACGGCGGGAGCGGACAGCAGCGCCGGGCAGGGAGGGGGTGTCAGCCTCCGCGCGCTGACCGGCTGCGTCCTGTGCGTCCTGATCGTGTCCACGCTGCTGGGGAACACGCTGGTTTGCGCCGCGGTCATCAAATTCCGCCACCTGCGCTCCAAAGTCACCAACTCGTTCGTCATCTCTCTGGCGGTGTCCGACCTGTTCGTGGCCGTGCTGGTGATGCCGTGGAGGGCGGTGTCCGAGGTGGCCGGCTTCTGGCTCTTCGGCCGCTTCTGTGACACCTGGGTGGCCTTCGACATCATGTGCTCCACGGCGTCCATCCTCAACCTGTGCATCATCAGCATGGACCGCTACTGGGCCATCTCCAGCCCCTTCAAGTACGAGCGCAAAATGACGCGCAGGTTCGCCTTCCTGATGATCGGTGTCGCGTGGACTCTGTCCATCCTCATCTCCTTCATCCCGGTGCAGCTCAACTGGCACCGCGCGGAGCCGGACGACTCGACGGCCGACAACCCGGAGGACTGCAACGCCAGCCTGAACCGGACCTACGCCATCTCCTCGTCCCTCATCAGCTTCTACATCCCCGTGGTGATCATGGTGGGGACGTACACGCGGATCTTTCGTATTGCGCAAACCCAGATCAGACGGATCTCGTCTTTGGAGAGGGCTGCGGGGCCCCGTGCGCAAAACCGCCGCCACCGCAGCTCTGCGCACGACGAAAGCTCCCTGAAAACATCCTTTAAGAGAGAAACTAAAGTTCTGAAGACTCTGTCCATCATCATGGGGGTCTTCGTGTTCTGCTGGCTGCCGTTTTTCGTCCTGAACTGCGTGGTGCCGTTCTGTGACGTGGACAAGCTCGGAGAGCCGCCGTGCGTCAGCGACACCACCTTCAGCATCTTTGTGTGGTTCGGCTGGGCCAACTCGTCCCTGAACCCGGTCATCTACGCGTTCAACGCAGACTTCAGGAAGGCCTTCTCCACCATCCTGGGCTGCAACAAGTACTGCTCCACGTCCACGGTGGAGACGGTGGACTTCAGCAACGAGCTGGTGTCCTACCACCACGACACCACCATGCAGAAGGAGGCGTGCGCCATGCCGGGCTCCGGGCCGCAGAGACTCATGGCCCCGCACACCGGAGGAGACCTGGAGCAGAACTTTGACAAAGTCTCTGTCATTTCAGGTGATTCCCAGAACCAGAGGAACCTGCTGCTTCCCGCCATCATGCAGTACGAGTGTGAGGCAGAGATCTCCTTAGACATGATGCCCTTCAACTCCTCAGGACCCACCGACTGTTATGTCATCCCAGGACAGATCCAGGACCTGTGAGACTGCTGCAGAACTGAAACTGTTCACCTGTGACTCGGCTCCATAGTCTGCAAAGCTCCATGGAGCAGGACTGCGACTAAAAGTGTTTGTTTTGTGAACTTTTCTTCTCAGATTGTTTCAGATGAAGTTCTGTAAGTTATCAGAAGAAGAAAACTTTAATATTCACTTTCATTCTGTCCTCGTTGATGCCGAGGCCTTTTTTTTCTCCAGACCTCCTGACTGGAGCCAGATAACCAGGATCAGTTCTGAGCTGTGATCAGTGATATCATCGGAAGAACATGCTGGTTTGTTTTCCTGTCACAGCGGTTTGGTTTTAAACTCTGAAATCTAAACTGTGTCAGATCCATTCAGCAGTTTTCAGTCTCTGGAGCTTCCTGCTTTGAATAAAGACTCTGTTCTTAACATCTCATCTGAAAGCGACTGAAGTCTTTTCTAAATATTCATCAACCGTTAAACTAATGTGACGACAGAGAAATCAGTAAAACAATCTGAGAGCAAAGCAGTAAAGTGTTCTGTGAGGCAGCACACGTCTGCGTCGTCATGGTTTCTAATGATGGAGGTTAAGCTCACTAAGTCTATCATGTGATAATGAACAGTCTGCTGTGAGAGCTGTCAGGGACGGTACATGAGGGAACATGAGGAGGGAACCGTGGCTGTATCCTGGACTCAGACCCTGACCCTGTGGCCTCTGATGAGTGGCCTGTTTGAGTAATGGATGCGGTGACATTTTGAAGCAGGTTGTTTGATGTGAATCTGCCTTTGATATGTTAAAGACAGAAGAGAGATGGAGGGTAATTAATAACAATTACATCATTAGTTCCCTCTCCAGGTAATTGCAGCTCGTTGGAGTCTGAGCGCTCGTCCAGATCAAACATTAACGGATGACAACGCTGCCGTGGAGGTTCCTCTCTGGACAGAATGAAGGTCTGGCTCCAACATGGCCGCCAGTGGGGCCATGTTGGAGCGCTACAGCTCTCCTAAGAACAAAGTGTGAGAGCACTTTCACTTTTCTTCATGTGTTGGTTCTGTTCATAACTTCATCCAGTCAGGTTTATGGTTTGTGCTGAGCTAATGTTAGCATGCTAACACAAAGAGCTAAGTACAACACTGCACGGCCTCATAGAGCTGTTAGCATGTATGCTAATCCATTATCCATATATTTTCCTATTTACTTACTTTTAACTGAAGTTTATATTTAGTCGAGTTTAATTAATAAAATTCAAAAATATTTAATAATAAAAACAGAACATCTAATTTCAAACAACAACAATGAACATATGTGTTTCTTTTTCACCCGTTTCTCTGCTGAATCAGTCGACTCTCACCCTGCAGCTCCTGATCATCAGACAGGAAGCAGCTAAATAACCATGTCTAAGAAGCTAAGCTAATGTAGCCTGATCAGCTGGTCTGGAAGGAAAGTTCCCTTGGTTGCCGTTAGAAGGAGCCAGTCACTGTGTTCATGACAGGAAACAGCTAGCTGCTAATGCTAATGCTAATGCAGAGTCTGCTAGCGGCAGAGCAGAGCAATGCTCAGCCTTTTCAGACCATAATAACCCCTGTAACCATGGTGACCGTGCTCTGGGATGGAGGTGACTGCAGCACTGGAATGAAAAAAAAAAAAAAGTGAAAAATGTTAACATGAGACAAGTCAAGAGGGTTTTAGTCCAATCAGCCTCTGAATGATTTAATGGGCTCAGAAACCTGGTAACCATGGTAACCGGACGCAACAAAGATGGCTGTACTCGCAAAACACTTGAGAGGAAGATTACATAGATTAGATGAAGACGTTCAAAGCGTTTGTGACTAAAACTAAAACAGATCTTCATCAGATGAACCAACGTCACTTCTTCTTCTGGTTTCTATTAAATGTCCTCGGTGGAGGTGAACAGGTGGAGCTCTGTCGTTATGACTGCATCCAGATGGAGAGGTCAGAGCTGATTAACATTCAGCTTCCACACAGAGACGAGGAGGAGGAGGAGGAGGAGGAGGAGGAGGAGGAGGAGGAGGAGGAAGGTCACAGACCAGAAACAAAGTTTAAACGATGCTTCATGATTTGAAACCATGACAGCTGTGTTTAAGGTTTTCTTGCAGACAGACTTTGTCAGGATGTTCTATCTTCTATCTTCTCTCAGACTCTGAAAGGAAACAAATGTATGTTTGTGTTTAAGAAGCTTCCATAAAAGCTCCTTCTCTGCTGACGTGACGCCATCTCGTCTGATTCAAGCACACAGATCATCATCACAGACATCTACATGGCGTCACGCCGCCTCTCACCGTTTGAAGCCTTGTCTTGTTTTGTTTTGTTCCGCTCTGGGAAACGTGGCTGCAGCCGGAGGTCAAAGGTCAGATGATGACAACAAACACACTCGGCCTTAAGAGCTGGTCCTGACACGCTGTCCACTTTCATCTCCGGGGAGAAGAAGGCTGGGATTGTTCTGCAGCCTCGTTTCAAATCGCTCTCTGAAGTCACTTCAGCTCCGGCTGGAAGATGAACAGCATTTATCCTCTCCAACACGTTCAACATGTAGGAAGCACAAAAACAGACCAATCAGTGAAGCAGAATTTATTTTGGACGTCAGACACAATGCAGGACTTTAATTTGTAGAAAGTTCAGGTCGGTGGTGGTGGACTGAAGGCTGCAGGTCAGTCTGTGTGGAAGCTGCCTTTTAATCCTGGAGGAGGATGTCCTGCAGCTGTCCATCTGTCCCTCTGTCCTGTTCACTCAGAGCCACGTCAAAGTGTTTCACGTCCATTTTTAATAAACGTTACACATAAAAACATATTTACATATTTATATTGACTCATTTTGATTAAACACCTCAGCTGGTCTGAGGAGCAGGCTGTGTTAATCTAAACACGACAGCCAATCAGAGTGCAGCTCTGCAGCCACTGATGGGCTCCAGGTGAGTCTGATGAGTGTGATTAGAGCAGAGCTCCTATTTAAGAGCAGAGTCAGCATCATGCTTCAGTCTGCTTCAGTCTTTCTGCTTTTGCTGCTTAACTGTTGCTCTGGTTGAACATGATGCTGTGGTTCTCTTTAAGGTAAGTGTTTCTCTCCTCTGCACTGTTTCAGATCATCAAGGTAACAAAACAAAAAACTCAACATAAATGCTTTTGACTTGTTTTCACAGGGTTTCTTGGGCTTGCCTGCTGATCAGCTTTGGAGTTTGTGTTCCTGTCTCCAAATCAGGTGAGTTCACAAATGCTTTAGAGACTTCTGGAGTTGTACAACTTTCTATGTTCATGTTAAAACAAACCACTGAATATCCTCAAACACTTAAGGCAACTAGATTTGGTACTGAAATGTTTTAGCTGTAGCAAGAGAGCTTAACTCTTGTGTTGTGTAGCTACTAAAGCTGTTAATTTATTCTGACTTTGTCTCTCCCAGACTACAAGTATCCCTACGTAGTTAATGATTACTCAGTTGGAGGACCTTCCTCTAGACCCAGCTCTCTGCAGCACGATGACCCTCAGGATCAGTCTCCAGCCAGTGAGGTTCAAGGTGCTGGTTCTCCTCCCAGCTTCAGAGCCTCCAGTGCTGCTGCAGAGCCTGCCTATGTTTCCTGGTACAGGGTTCCTGACACCAGAGTGGATGAGGCTCAGTATTCCCCTCCTGAACCTTCCTACCCTGCCAACCCGAGGGTCACCGTGGTGTCTCCCCCCGCCTATGAGGCTCAGTATTCCCCTCCTCAACCTTCCTACCCTGCCAACCCGAGGGTGACCGTGGTGTCTCCCCCCGCCTATGAGGCTCAGTATTCCCCTCCTCAACCTTCCTACCCTTCCAACCCGAGGGTGACCATGGTGTCTCCCCCCGCCTATGAGCCTCAGTATTCCCCTCCTGAACCTTCCACCCCAGCCAACACTGGGGCAAACGTGTTGTCTGCCCCCGTCCATGTGGCTCCTCATTACCCTGAAGCCTCATACCCTGCTAACGCTGGGGGCTACGATGCTGGCTCTAGTTTCTACGCTCCTGCTGAAGCTCCAGGTCTTCCCTGGTTTGGTCAGCCTGACTTGACCTTCCTGAGCAGCTGGAGGCCGTCTGCTTCCTTCCCAGACTTCAGTGCCTTTGAAACCGGAGAGACATCCCAGAGCCTTCCGTCTGAGACGTCCCCTCTGCCGCCAGCTTCCTACATCATCCAGAGCAGGAATGGATACGTGAGGGCAAAAGAAGTTCATTCCCACTCCAAGTACACCCATGACTTTGGTCCTTACCCTGTCCACACACCGAGCAAGACTTCAGTAGCTGTAAAAGGACCACAGGTCTGATGCAGTAAGGGCAGTGCTTGATTCTCTAATGTTAAGGTTTCCTGTCACTAACTGCCATGTTGTGTTGCAGGCATCCTGGTGATTGGACTTCAGCCTCATGGAACTGATTCAAAGTCTTAAATGTGAAAATAAAAGAGTTGAAAGTTTAACTTGTGTTTGAGAAGTCTTTCCACACGGCACAATGAGTTTGGTTAAAGCTGGAGGTGATGCCGAAGTGTTAACTGGCTAGAACTAAAACAGCCAGAGGAAGTTATTAAACTCAAGGTTCAGGATGGCAGCTGTTAATTAAAATTACTCCAACTCTTGGTGCTGTAGAAATGGAAGCATGAAACAAAAAAATTTAAACTGGTAAGGGGAGGCACTGATGAAAACGTGACTAATGCTAATAGCTAAGCTCTTGCATACAAGACTCAAGGTAAAATATCTGAACTCAGTGCCCACTTCACTTTGATGCACCAAGCTGAAACTTTACAAACTAATCTGCCAGTAGCCTCAAGGACCAGATTCCTGTTATAACTGCCCAACACATTGTTTGGAAGACAAAAGTGCTTATTTTGCTCTAATTCATAGATTTAGCAGTGTGACGCTGCATTGGTCAGGTCTGTTCATAAACATCACTTTAGAAAGGTGAAGTCTAAGCATCTGAGATCTCTGCTGCCATCTCGTTCTGGAGTTTATCAGCCAGTTTCTCTGTAGAGTTCATGAGTTGTGACACTGACGTTGGCATAAATAGAGGTGGATGGTCAGTTAAAAGATTTTAACGAAATGTTTGTAGCAGCAGCGTTCTCATGTCTTATTGTCAGTAAACCTGTTCCCATGTGTTAACGAGAGCACAGCTAACCGTAGGTGGAGCTTCATGTGGTGATGGACAGAAGAGTAACAGTCATCTGATGAGTTTAAATGTCTCTGGAGGACTGTCCAGGTGATGTAGTCCAGATGTCACCAGTCTAAATACAGAAATTTGATTAGAAATACAAAGATGAACAAATGAACAGAGCTAGTCTAAAGTTTTTCTAAAATCTTGTAAATGTGGAAGCTGTGGAGAAACCTTATCCATGAGAAATCCTGAGATCACATTAGCCCGTGAATGCATCATGAAGTCAGACAGTAGAAAGGGAAATAAATCCCTTGGTGGGTGGAGCAGGACCAGGATGCTGTGCTATCAGGTTCAGTTCAGTAGATGATCTGGACTCGGCTGCTGACAAAGTGACACTGAATGAAGATGACGTGTGTTCCAACAATCTGTGCCGCTGTCATCCTGAGTGACAGGCCGGCGTGAGCCAATGAGACGTCAGGCTGAGCTTCCTGCTGTCAGAGCCCAGACTGACGAAACGTATCTTCAGCTGCGTTTGATTTGTTCTACGCTGCATCATCGTTCACTGATGGAGAAATAAATACATCAGCTTTCATTCTGTCTGTCTCTGAATGTTTTTATCTGCCTTGTTCAACATCTGTATTTGTACCTTTTCATTTAGTTCTTAATAGCAGGTTTTATCACTGCATAGACTGATGAGATTTCTGAGGAGTCAGACAAAGATGAGGAACTCATGAGGCTGAGGAGGACCCAAGTACAGGACACAGAGGGAGGTGAACCAGGAGTAGGAAACAATACAAATTTAATGAAAACTTACAAAACGGTAACAAAAGGCACTGCAGCTCAGAGGCAGTGATCCAAGAACACAAAAACAAAACAGGTAAGAACCAGAACCAGAACAAAAGAACAAGAGAACACGCCACAGTAAGTCAAACAGGGTTAATTAGACACAGGTGAAGCTAATGAGGGCGGAGCAGGGAGAAACCAATCAACCAATGACAGTGGAGGAAACACAGGAAGTAAAACCAGACAAGTAACACCAAGGATGAACGTTACAAAATGAAAACAGGAAACTCAAAGAAAAACCAAACAGGTCACAGGAAATACCCAAAAATACAAAACTATCACACGGCCAAGAAAGACTCTGATACTGATTCAATCAAAATCAGTATCAGTCTTTTATTTCTTCTGCTGCTGTGCAGACGTCCTGAAAACCAGCTGCTTTTAACTAATAATCCTCCACAGCTACAACTAGCACAACTATTAGCTCGTCATAACTCTGAGGTAATGTTCAGAAAGCTTCCAAATAAATCAGTACGTCGTCTAAGAACCAAACTAGAAACATCAATGGTCCGCTGGTATTTCAAAATTTGCTTTTAAAACCAAAAATGAAAACAGGAGAAACAACCGTTATATGATTTTGAATCGAGTCTAAAATGGAAAAGATTTTCAATTTTTTTTTTCAATTTTCTACTTTATATCATAATGTGAAAGTAAAACAGGTCATGTTATGCATGGTTTTATTTTTTCTGTTATTTCTCCTTTTGTTTTGTTAACCGTTTCCTTCCTGTTTGTGTCTTCTCCGTCCTGATTGTTTCCACCTGTGCCTCATTACCTCAGCATGTATATATTACCTGAGTACCAGGTCTTCCTGTCTCGTGTCAGTAGAACCAGTCTTAATCTTTGTACATCACTGTTATCTTTAAACTTTTGTTATTTTCCTTCATTGTCTGATTCTGTGTTATTCTTACCTTAGATTATGTTTTTTCCTTGTTGTAGGTGATTTTGAGTTTTCTTGTTTTAGTCTTTTGTTTCTTAGTATTTTTCCTGGTAGAGAGTGATTTTGTGTTTTTGTGCCTTTTTTGCTTTTTAAATTGAAAATCTAATAAACATTTATTTATTTATGTTTAGAGTCTAAACCCAAACTTGAACTAACAAAAAGTAGTGATTAAAGTTATTTCTTCCTCTTGCTGAAAACAAAAACCAGTTCAACCAAAGTAGCTGTGGTGGTTGGTAACGCAGGTGTTTCTGGAGGTGAAACTACGTGTGATATCTCCCTCTAAAGAGGCCTCAGGTGACAATTATCATGTTTGTGATGAACTGCACAGGGAAAAATCATGTCTGCAGCTTTCATCCACGTTAATAAAGTGACATGCTTGTACAAAAAAATATAAAAACACAGAACATCTTCATAAAATCCGACTGATCCGTCTGACAGGAGACGGGAGATGTTTCTTGTTTGACAGCAGAGATTAACATGTTCAAGCTTCAGAAAGGAGGTTTTCAGCAACAGTCAACCTGAAAAAAACATTTAGGAGCAGTTTGGATTGAGAGACAGGTGTAGAGAGGTGAAAGGTCACATCACGACAGCATAGAAGTTATGACTGATAAAGCAGGCATCTGATAAAAACCTCCATGTTTTATACATTGTATAAATAAAGTTTTGTTTGTACATGCAGTTATTGAAGCATCGGCTCAACTCCTTTAAAATCTTCCTCCTCATTCTTCATCATCTTCCTCTTCCTCCTCATCCGTCTAGACGTCTCAGCTTCATGATCAGGTAGATGATCTGGATAAGTCTGTGGGAGGCAGAGGGGGCGTTCAATGACACTCTGTAACAACAAAGACTGACTAACACCAGCAGAAACCAGTTAGCTCATTAATTAGCTACATGTTCTTCTAGCAGCATATCTACTTCAGAGAGTTCAGAAGTTTGTAGTCAGACACTGACGTCTGTTCGTTCAGTCTGTTGTTAGTTATCAGTTTAAATTATTCTACAAAGGTTCTAGTAACAATAGAACCAGGCCCACTCTCCATCTGGACATGTGGAGAACCAAAGAACCCAAAGTGTTCCACGTTGGGTTTTTACCTCCTGAAAGTGAATCTGGCGCCAAAATCCTACTGATTCCACTACAGGAGACAACGTCCACACAGTCCAACCTTTGGACATTTTATGTCTCCTGGACATCATCACATTCTACCATTGAGCTCATTATCCAGGAGAAGACTGAGATTTCCTCCATGTTGTTCACACATGGAACTCCCCAGGAGAACCAGTCACCAAGGTGTCACCATGCTTCATGTTGTTGTAAAGGTCTTTAAATTAAACGGCCTCACACTCTGTTCTCTGTAGTAACACCATTACTCCAGTATATGGAAACTAAGGACCATGAATGAAATGAAAGCACAGGGCTCAGATTCTATCAGATTCTATCAGTCCAGTCACCATGTGGTTCATCTTTTAGAGATGAGCTGTTTTATTTAAAATAATAATAATAATGTGCTTCATCATGTGAAACGTGGTTCAGACGTTCATGATGTTTTGAGAACATTGCTGATGTTAGCTTAACTGGTTAGCTTAGCACAAAGACCGGAAACAGAGAGGTTTCCTAGCAAGAGGCAACAAAACAGAGCCTGCTTTTTCCTCCAGTGTCTGTGCTAAGCTAAGCTAATTTCTGCTGCATGTAGTGTTGCTGTGAACACAGTCAGCCTCCTCATGTTCTGATGCTAGAACAGCCCTCAGTGCGCCCCGGTCGTCAGGTGTTGTTGGATTGATCGGAAATCAATTAACCTTCCTACAGATGACTGTCGGGGTTTCACGCTCACAGGAAGACGAGAGAAAAAATTATTTCACGCTCGAGTGAAAATCATCCAGCCGCTCTGCACTAATGCAGCCAGCTCTCCTCCATCTTTCAGCCCTGCTGCTCTCCAGCTCTCAGCTTTACAGCCGACCTCCGCATGTCATTTCACACTAGCAGCACCGCTGATTGCTTGAGTGGACGTCTATTTATGTCGGACGGTGAAGAGCCACTTCTGGACTGCTATTAGTTTCTGTAGAAGACATTACATGTCCAATTGTCTGAACACAAGCTGCGCTCTCCACTCACACAATGACTCTCTGTCATGCTGCTGTTTCATGCTCTTCAGAAAACAGAAGCTAATGTTTCTTGTGCCACAACAGACTCAACCTCCAGCGTCGTGGTTCCACACTGGCTGTGGACCTGAGAGCTTTTCTGAGTGTTGCTTTCAAACTCAAACACAATCATCAGATCTGACCAGACAGTGTTTAACCCTTACCCAGACACTTCCTTCAAATCTGATTTCAGAGGGGTTAAATTCAAAAGCACAGCACAAAATCACATCTCCTCTTATCTGAACTCTGCCAGCATGAATATTCTTTAGAGGAAAGCTTCTTGGATAGGTCGATATATCAGTGAGAGAAGCCACTGTTTCATATTTAAAAACACCACTGAGGTGATTCCAGTCATTTCTTTAAATCTGTGTGAAAAACAACGCAGAGCATTCCAGGAATCTCTGACCTGAGAAGAACAGAGGAAAAGAACATGAGGACATTATACAGAGCTTTTTCTTCATGATCAGTGGTCTACAGACTAATCTCATGTCCTCCTGGTGTCCAGTCTCTGCTGTGTCCTCCTCCTGGTACCAGCTGATCAGGGTTCTCCAGCAGCTTGAACCACTTCAGTTCTGAGATGTTGGTGGGTTTCCTCACATCAACTGCTGCTTCAGGTCCAACAACAACATTTCTCTTGGATTAAGGTCAGGACTTTGACTTGTTCCTAAACATTCATCTGGTTTTTTCTTTAACCGTTCTCTTGTAGAACCACTTGTGTTCTTGGTTCTCCTTGTCTTGCTGCATGACCCAGTTTCTCTTCACATTCAGCTCATGGACAGATGTCCTGACATTTATGTGTTGTGAAGATCAGACTGAGACAAATCCCTGATTTATTGAATCTAAACCAGGAACTGAACCACACCTGAGTCTGATCACTTTGATAGAAACAATTCTGAACACATGGACTCTGACTGGATGTGGAAATAAAGTGTTAAAACTCATTTTCATTCAGTGGCTTTCAACCAAGCATGAGACTCTGCTCTTGTTTAGCACTTTTACTGTTAAATTGTTTTTATTGCTTTTGTCGTTTTATTGCTTTTGATTGTTTAATTTATGTTGAGCTCCTTTTAAACCAGTATGAGAACTACCGTCCAGCAGTGACTGCCCTTCCTGGCTCCAGAGGGCGGGGTCGGTGCCGTGGGCCAATAGGAGCGCACAGAGCTGGGGGTGACACTTCGAAAAGGAAACACTTCCAGGTTAGGATGATGTTCAGCTCCTGAGCTGCATGTTTATGGTTTGTGTAAATGAGCGTCCACCCAACAGGGGGCGCTGCTGCTAAAATCATTTACCTACATTTCAAATTAAACTGAATTATTTCAGTTCAGCAGATGGAGGAGAATAAAGAGAATAAGAGTGAGATGAAGAAAAGACTGAGTGGAATAGATATGAAGAGAGGAGGAGGACAGAGGAAGGGATGAATACATGATGATATCTGAATCTCTTCACTCTCCATTTTAATCAAATGATCTGATTGGACAAGAGGCCTGGAGAGCCACACACATTTATGCTCCTATCTTTGTGAGGACCTGAACCCAACCTGAAGCCTGTCATCAACCGGACACTAACTTAACTCACTACAGTAAATCTCTGTTCTCTCTGTACCGTAATGATGTACAGTCCCCACAACAGCTGTAATACAAGAACACACACACACACACACACACACTAATATAGCCAGAATCAAATCACTTCTCTTCAGTGTGTGTGTGTGTGTGTGTGTGTGTGTGTGTGTGTGTGTGTGTGTGTGTGTGTGTGTGTGTGTGTGTGTGTTGTGTCTCTTCAATCAGCCGTTCATCATTGTATGAAACCAAATGAACGATGTCTGTGGTTAAAATCAAGTTTGATCCTGATGATTTTTATTTACACGTGACTGAAAGAGTGTGTGTTTGTACTCTACATTACTCAAGTTGTGGGGACATTAAAGTATTGTCTGGAATCAGTGAAATCAGCTGACCACGAGGAGAGAGGTCAGTGGAGTTTTTACTGTGACAGTTCAGGACCAAAGAGAACACACCTGTAGCACAAACACAGGTAAGACCAGAGGGGTATTGCACAAAACTAGGATAAGGGATTAAGCCGGGATATGTTGATTATCTGAAGGCTAAATTATCTCTGATTGGCTAATTCAGCCGGGATAATCAACATATCCCGGCTTAATCCCTTATCCTAGTTTTGTGCAATACCCACCAGGAGTCTTGCTCTTGTTGTATTCGATTAAAGTGTAATTGCACATCCAGAACGTAATTGGCAGTGGCGCTCTCATTGTGCGCACTATTAGCTCTATGGTGTTTTTTAACAGAGCCGGCGGTAAGAGATGTAAACAAACTGAGGAACATGGAAAAATATTTGATAGGGATAAAAAGAAAGGCCGTAAGAGAGGAAGATAATAAGACAAAGGAAAGTCACTCAAAACCCAAGACAAGGAAATATGACGAAACGTCGAAACGTATGTTGCGCTTGTCTTCACTGTAACTACGGTCGGGGACGAGGAAAGACCGGTGTGTTTATTGTGTCTTAACATGTTGGCAGCGGACAGCATGAAGCCGAATAAATGAAGGCGTCACTTAAACACAGTACATCCCAATCATGCCGACAAGATTAAAGTGCTCCCGAGATAATTATTAGTTCGTTATTTATTCTATTTTTCAGTATCAAACAACATTAGGAGCAACATTTTCTTCCTTCCTAAGGGGGGCCTAACAGAAAATAATTGAGAACTGCTGCTTAAATGTCAAAAGGCTATGTCAAAGAAGTATTATTGGATTTAAAAAAAAACTAAAAAAAAAGAAAAAGAAATTGTATTTAGATGAGAAGATTTGAAGGTCAATACAAGCATTTTACAATCTTTTGTAAAATTGTTTACAATTTTTATAAACATTAGAATACGAAAACCTTTTTTTTATTATTTGGGGGAAAAAATAATCATTTGGCCACAAGATGGTGCTAAATTCAAAGAGAAGACTCAGCCCAGTTGACTCTGGATTTAGTTTTGACTCTTGTCCTTTGCATGTACATCAGCTCTGTCCTGTAACAGCACGGTCTTGACTCGGTTGTGTCCTGCTGCCAGATGCAACAACACAACTCACTGATGACTGCTCAGAGAGAAACAGCCCACTCAGAGCTGAAGCCAATAAATTAATCTCTGCATTTTTGTACCAGTAACCAGTGCCTTCAGTTGTTTCACTCATTAATCGAGACTAATTTACTAAGATGAGTATTTTTAATATTCCTCTAACAAGCTTGTCTGTTGTTACATAATGCTCTACTACTTTTGCTCATTTGCTATCTAGGATCATCTGCTTCTTAGGACTAATAGGATCTGACCTTTCGTCCATCACTGGCGTGACAGTTGACATTCAGTGGTGTCAGCAGAGACCTCAGCTTGTCCTCGCTGCTGTTGGACATGAGCATCATGTTGAATCACAGCTGGAGTTTCATATTAAAAGCCAACCAGGACTTTCACTAGAGACTCATCTGTCTGTCTCATTAGCGGGTGGAGCGAATGTTCCTTTTCCACAGAAAACCACAGGATATAAACATCTTAACATCAACATACATCCTTAAACAGATAAAAATAGTGACAATATAACCTTTATTGTAGTCTTTGAACATCAAAATGATTCTTTAGTGCTGTGCATTGATATTCATAATCATTTTGGCTTTCTCTTTCTCTCACACAGCACTGTTTAACATGATTCAGTTAATTTTGAAAATCCATCAAACTGAAAACTGAACTATAATGTCAAATAATTACTTCAGAGCCTTTTTAAGTTAAATGTGCAAAAAAAATTGAAGTTTGATCCTTTTTTTTCTCGTACACTAGAAAGACATCATCTCTGATATGTTAAAGAGAATTTCATCACCAACTGAGCACATTAATAACTCCACTATATTTGTGTTTATGGGACAGATACAAGACAAAACAACTTGAGTGTTTGCGACCATTTTAATTTTCAGCATATAGTGTATAGAGGACTGATTTCAATATCATACGACATTATTCGTGTTTATCTAAAGCCATTATCAGTGATCACCCTATAGCATCAACCTTAACATTACAAATGTCTATCAAACCAAATCTATTAAGAATTGACCAAAGCTTTCTGTTACGGCCTGTGGGCCGATTTCTATAAACTGTGTGTGTGTGTTGTAAAGAGACGGCTGTGGGTTCTTGTTTCTTTTGTTTTTCTCCCTCTCCCTCCCTGTGCGTCAGTGCGTCCCTAGAAAGTGTAGGGGGGTGTTCAGCTGGGCTGGTTGCAGCTCTTCCATCGGGCACCCATTTTTATTATTTTCGGGGTAACCCTGGGTGGGGAGACCATTCACTGTCGGGGGTAGGCCTCTCAGAGCTCCTGCTGCTGAGGTTTTGGCCTTTAAAGCCGCCCCAAGCCCGGCACGTCCCAGAAGTCTAGTTGGTAGGGCTAGCTAGCTTCTAGTAGGTAGGGTCTGGGGAAGCATGGTGCACAGGTGAGTGGACTTTATTATAGATTGTTTGTTTAATTGTTGTGCAGCTGGGTGTTAGTGTGTTTGCAATATGTTTAGCATGGAGGCTTTTGTCTCTGCTCCGACGTGGGAGCAGCTTGATCAGTGTTGTAAATGTGATTTATTAGAGATTGCGGCACACTATGGGGTTGCGGTGGCTAGCTCCCTTAAAAAAGCTGAGCTGAAAACCGTGGTGGTGGAAGCTCTGGTGGCTGAGGGGGTCCTCAGCAGGTTTTCGCCGGCTGCGGCTGCATCTGCAGCTGAGGTTGCAAGCCACCCACTGTCTCCAGTGGAGGAGCAACCGGCTGGTGGTACGCCGGGCTCGCGCCGAGTGGTGGAGGAAACACCGTTCACATTGCCACAGTTTGATCCATTATCAGTGGAGTCCTCTGCTGGCTCGAGATTAGACGCCCGGTTGAGGTTGCGCCTTGCCCACCTCCAGTTGTAGAGGGGGGAGCGTGAACGGGAGTTTCAACTCCACAGGGAGCTGGAACTCAAGAAGCTCGAGGCTATTAGGATGCACCAGTTGGAGTTGCAGGCTGGTGCCAGGCCTGCCGATATGGTGTCGCCACCCACTTTGGCAGGGTTTGATGTTGGGAAGAATATCCCTTTGGTCCCCATCTTTAGGGAGGCGGAGATTGACACATACTTTGGGGCCTTTGAGCGCATAGCCACCGCGCTAGGGTTAGGTGTGGGCAATTTTAGTTCAGTGTCGTTTAAGTGGTAAGGCGCAGGAGGCCTGTGCTTCCCTGTCCGCGGCTGACAGCCTCATTTATGAGAAGCCGGGCCACCTCGTGGCGAACTGTGATGTGCTCAGGCGTAGTCAGCAGGGCGCTGTAGGGAAGCAGCAAAAAAGTATGGTGGCGTTGATTAAGACAGTGACGGCCCCAGGTAACCAGCACCCTGTTCCAACAGAGCTGGATGAATGCTTTAAACGGTCATTCACGGGGAAGGTGGAGGACCAGCGTCCCGTCACCATCTTACGTGGAGGCTCAAAGTCCCTTCTGCTCTCCTCAGTTTTGCCTTTGGGGGATGCATCGGCGTGTGGTGCTAGTACAGTAGTCAGGGGGATGGCATGAGCTTCGTGCCTGCTCCACTCCATAAAGTCCATCTGCGTTCCAAACTAGTGTACCTCTTTTCCGGTTGAGGGAATTGATTTTATTATGGGCAATGATCTGGCCGGTGGGAAAGTGTACCCCACACCGGAGGTTGTGAATGTACCCATTTCTGACTCTGAGCCGGATGTGTTCGATAAAGATGTTTTCAGTGTGAGTGTCCTCACCCGAGCTCAGGCCCGCGAACAGGGTGAAGAGGTACATTTATCAGACTCTGTTGTGGTGGCGGAGGGAGACGTGACACTGGATGGCAGACCAGTATATCTGCTTAGGGATGGCCTGTTGGTGCGTAGGTGGGTCCCAAGGCTGGGAGCTGCTGGTGAGGACTGGGATTGTGTGCATCAGGTGGTGGTTCCAGCTAGCTGCAGGCAGCACATACTCACACTGGAACACAACCATCCCTGGTTGGGTCATCTGGGGGTGACCAAAACTTATAACAGAATATTGAGGCATTTCTTTTGGCTGGATGTGGCACGGTTCTGCAGGACCTGTCATACCTGTCAGATGGTTGGGAAACCGAACCAGAAAGTTCCTCCAGCCCCGCTACATCCCATTCCAGCTGTTGGTGCCCCCTTTGAGCATGTTATTGTGGATTGTGTTGGTCTTTTGCCAAAGACAAAATCTGGAAACCAGTTCTTGTTAACGGTGATGTGTGTGGCAACTCGTTTTCCTGTGGCCATCCCGCTAAGGAAGATCACTGTGTCGGCTGTCTGTAAAGCTTTAAGTTCTTTACCACTTTTGGATTGCCTCGTGTGGTTCAGATGGACCGAGGCACGACCTTCATGTCAAAAGCTTTTAGACAGATGCTGCAGTCCCTGGGAGCATCTCACTTGGTGAGCAGTGCTTATCACCCAGAGTCTCGGGGGGCGGTAGAGCGCTGGCATCAAACTTTAAAAGCCATGCTGCAGAAATATGATGCGAGGGACGCTTCCCAGGGAAATATGAAAAAGTGGAAAAAGTGGAAAAAGTGGTTTGACCGTAAGGCAGTGGTGCGTCAATTCCACCCGGGTGACAAAGTCCTGGTACTCCTACCGGTGCCTGGTTCTGCACTCACCGCTCGATTTTTAGGACCATATGTGGTGGTCCGGAAAGTATCTGAAACTGATTATATCATTTCCACCCTAGAACGTAGGCGAAAAACTAGGTTGTGCCATATAAATATGCTTATGCCATATTTTGTCCGAGGATCAGATCAACAGAAAACTGCAGAGCCTGTGTCTTTAGTCAACACCGAGTTGGTAGGTGATGACGATCTTGCTGTGGCCTCTGTGATGAATAGCGGGAAGATGTCCTGAGACCCTCCACTATCATTAGTGAAACACCAGTGAGCATCATTCAGGAATCAGCGGTATGGAAGGCGTAGAGAAAACTGACTGTGTTTGAGTGTAGATTTCAACAGGTCAAAGGTGAAACTCTATCGTTGGTGTCAACAATAGAGTCTATCTCAGCTGTCATCGGGCGAGAGGCAGGGGTCCACCCTGGACAGGTCGCCAGTCCATCGCAGGGCCAACATTCACACTCACATGCACACCTACAGGCAATTTAGAATCACCAATGAACCTAAGCAGCATGTCTTTGGATGGTGGGAGGAAGCTGGAGAACCTGGAGAGAACCCATGCAGAAACTCACTTTTATCGATTGGCCTTTTCTTAATTTTGTTTTATTATGTTGTTTTATCATTGTTGTTGTATAATTACCTTGTTGTGGGTGGGTGATCTTACATTTTATTTCTCTTGGGGTTTTTATTTTATTTTATTTTACTTTTACTATGATTGCTGTCAGGCATCTGACCTGCCTGTTTTATTTATGTTTGTTGTACAGCACCTTGTAACTTGTTTTAGAAAGGTGCTATATAAATAAAGTTATTATTATTATTATAACATGCAAACTCCACACAGAAAGCCCAACCGGCCCATGGATTCGAACCGGTGACCTTCTTGCTGTGAGGTATCAGTGCTAACCACCTCTCCACTGTGCCGCCCCACATCAACAGTCTGACATGTGAATTCAAATAGTATTAATAAATTCACAATATATTATTTCGACTCAGACTTAACGCTGATCATTCAAAGCTTTTATTGTAGTAACAAAATAATGGATCAAAAATCTTTGATTTGACAGAACCCAAAAGGACATGAGTGAACTGAAAGTGAACTTTTACTTTTACTACTTGAGGCCGAGCACATAAAGACAGACAACGTGTTGGAAAAATACAAAGTTAAACTGTTGGAACAGATATTCACTTTCATCTTTCTTTAAACTGTCCCACAGATAGGGCACAGGTGCACCCAGGCTTCAGCTCCTTGTTTTGACTAGCTGATTTCTAACAAGGCTGTCTCTCTGTAACCATGTCTAGGGGAGGACCAACTGTATAAAAGTGAATGTAACCTTATTATTGGCAGTCCATTCTTTACTTACTATAGTGCATGTGTCGACTCCTTGCTGCAAGTAAAACTTTAAAACGAGACTCCAGTGAAGGGAAGAGAGGAGAGGGAGAAAACAGAGTAGCAGAAAGGATAAATTTATAGTATTTTTATAAATTTTACTTCAGATCTTCCCTGAACAACAGTATTATACTAGTCTAGTGTCCATAACACCCAAACCATATTTAAACTACATTTATTAACAGCTAGGGTATTGCATCAGTAACAGTAAGAAACTGTCAATAATATTTAAATATTTTAATTAGGGGTGGGACTTGAACGCGTTAATTACGATTAATTAATTACATCATCAACTAATTAACACATTTAATTGTAGTTTGTATTCTTAACAACGCAGAAATTTTGTCAGTGCACGGTTTCCTGGTACACCGATTTCATTGATGCACATGTCAGCTAATGGCTACCAACATGGATGAATCGGATGAAAGCACGTCGCTAGGACTGATTGAAGCCTTAATAAAACCACTTCAACCACTCTCCAAAAAGGGGCGTTTGCATACTACCAAAACACTTGAATCCTAAGGTATAATCTAAATGCAAAGCATGTTGCAGTGATAACGGAAACTGCTGGAGCTGTTAGCGCTAGTAGTCCTTGTCCAAGTGGACACTGAACACTGATCTGGTCTCTAGAGTCCAGGTCAAACACGTCCAGGTGTGAACACTGATCATCAATGTGAAAACTATTACTCCGACCGATCGGGACTGTGCCGGTGGACCCTGAACAGAGCCATGCAAGCCGTGTGGGGCGGAGTTATGTTCATGTCAGCCAGGTATATCAAATACCCACAATGCATCTGAACAGGTCAAGATTAAAGAGCTGGTTTTCTGAATTTAGGTTTTCTGTTCAGAGCTATGGACTGGACACACATTCATATAAAAGAACCATCACATGATGAAACATTCATTCATCATGTACTGAGCATGTGCCACGTTTCAGTAAGAAATCCAGTTCAGTGTTAACATTAAAATGTGTTGTAAGCCAGAAGGTTCTTGGTTCTAATCCATGGTTCTACTGGTTCCTTTCTGTGTGTAGTCTGCATGTTCTCCCTGTGTCTGCGTGGGTTCTCTCCAGGTTCTCCAGCTTCCTCCCACCGTCCAAAGACATGCTGCTTAGGTTCATTGGTGATTCTAAACCGGCCATAGGTGTGAGTGACCTGTCTATGCTGTAACTCACCTCTAGACCAATGACAGCTTGGCAGGGGTCCACCCTGGACAGGTCTCCAGTCCATCGCAGGGTCAACAATCACACTCACATACACACAATTTACAGTCACCAATTAACCTAACCAGCATGTCTTTGGACGGTGGGAGGAAGCTGGAGAACCTGGAGAGAACCCACACAGACACAGGGAGAAACTCCACACAGCAAACTCCACACAGAAAGGCCCATGGATTCGAACCGGTGACCTTCTTGATGTGAGGCATCAGTGTTAACCACCTCTCCACTGTGCCGCCCGAAATCAGATCATTCTCACTTTTTGCTGTTTAGAAATGTGCAGCTGTGATTTAACTGAAGTAAAACGAATCATTTCAGAGATGGCTCAGAGACGCTGCACATACAGGAAGCAGAGAGTGTTTTGGGTTGAATTCTGGAAACCTGAGCATTCACTAAAGACATTCTAAGCAGAGGGCTGGTTTCTGTTATGAATGAAGTGAAAAAGGAGATACAGTGGAAATGAACAGAAAAGACATGAATAGACACTGTGTCTCTTTAACCACTTTAGCTGCACTGTTACCAGATCTTTCTACCAGGGTCCAGAGAGACCAGGATCACAGAGACTAAGGTCCATTAAGACCAGGGTCCCGAGAGACCAGGATCACAGAGACTAAGGTCCATTAAGACCAGAGTCAGGAACATGGACCCGATAGTTCTGGAAATAATCTGGATTTATTTTATGTTTTTTAGAAGAGGTTCACCTCCCAGCACCCGAGGGCTGAAGAGGTTAAAGGGTCTATTGTGACACTAGGATGTGTTGCATTTATTCTTGATTTAAATATTCACAAATCATGAACTTTCTCCAGCTAAATCCAAATAAAAAACACACCTTTCTAAGATTTGTTCCAGGTTAATATCATTTTTACTGGAATCAGCAGTGCTCCTGCATTTAAGTCCAAATGATTAAAGTCTGACACCATGAAGTTGCTCTGTCTGATCTCTATCTGAGATATGAATCTTAATAATGTACTAGTGAAAAACAGAATAAGGTGCAGAAATTAGAACAAGCATCAACAAAGCAGAACCACATTCCACTCTTTACAAGCCTGAGCAAGATTATTAGCTTTCTGAGAAACTCCTGTCCAGTAGCAGCAGAACCTTCAGTTTTTATGTTCCTCTGCTGTGTACACACATATATATATACACGTATAGGTTTCTCCATATGTGTATATAAGAGAGAGAGAGAGACTGTATGATGTACTGTATTTGAAACTTTTAAAACATTTCTGTTGGTTTTACTTTTTCTCAATCAGGATCCTTTTTCTGACCTTTTTGTTTTGCCTTGTGAATTGCTTAACGTATATGTTGTTTATATGATGCAACACATAGGGTCTCTTGCATGCTAAACTAACCACTCTTCCTCTAACCTGGCACCTCATAAAACCCTTATCACATTCCACATATCTACTGGCCAGCACATGGTCTGAGTGTCCCTACTCAGCAGCCATTTGAGACTGATTTAATTGATTGGCTATCTTTTCCCTCGAGGTGACCTTGTAATTCAGATCCGATTATTTAATAATAAATAATTATTTTTCATAATTATTAATTATTCATGATAGGTAAACCCAAATATTGAGTGCCTTAGTACCCAGGCACTACAAATATTCTATAGGTTATGATTCAATCACGTTGATGATACCTGGGGACTAAAAAATACAACAATTATCAAATTTAATCACACAAAAATATCTAAAACATATATATAATCTGACAAAACAATAAAATAATCAATTGTCATTGCCGTGGGTATAATTATGAAGCTTAGCGAAAATTCAGTCAGGAAGATGGAAGACTATCTCCTTGCTCACGCCCCTAAGTCACAACCTCCGGTTTCTCCATAAGCTCCGCCCACTCATTTCCATCTTCATCCAATCACAATCTGTCACGCCCGCTTCTAACCAATCACCTGCAAACTGTCGGATTTAAAAGCGCTTCTCTCTCTGCTGTCAGCCAGCTGTCATTTCAGCCCGAGAGTTCCAGCTACCCACCTCCACCCCGTCACCACCTCCTGGTCCTCAGATCATCTCATCCTCCAGCCAGTTGGCCCATCATCAGTCATCCTTCTCCTCACCACCACCACCAGGTCTAGGCTCCGGGGGGATCCTTCCTCACATCGGAAGTTCCTTAATCATGGGCTGCCTCACCATGATTATACACATCCCACCGGTGTCTAAGCGCCAAAGTTTACCTACTGCTGTCAATAAATTACATCTATCAATTTTACATCCTTCTCCCTTATTTCTTTAAGTCTGTAAGTCTCTCCTGGTTGAAATGAAATGAAGTAATGACTGAGTAAGTAGTAAAGTGTTAAATGACCACATATACCTGTTTTCAACATGATTCTACTCTAGCGTAATGTATAAAGTATGAATTAATTATAGGTTTCTGAAATAAAGTCAATATTCATATTGACATATCAGTAGTAACATGAATTATGTTCTTAATCTAACTTTTTCAACATTATTAACCTAAAAAAAAAAAGTGTCCCTGAAGATTGTACTTCCTGCACTTCCTGAAGTCTACAAGAAGTTATTTTAGTTTTCTTTGAGTCCAGAATCAGGTTATTTGAGCAGCACCACTCCTGGATAAATCTGCGTAGGAGGCAGCACAGTGGTGTGATGGGTAGCACCAATGCCTCATAGCCATATGGTTTTAGGTTCTAATCCAGGCCGACTGGGTCTGTCTTTATATGTCACTGTGGTACAACGACAAATTCTATTCTATTCTAAATAGCCTGATATACCCAAATTAACACATAAGGATATCAGTCAGAGTAACATTAAAGTCAACTAAGGGGAACTAGGTGACAGTGCAGTTTAACAATAGGGTTATTGTATAAGCCTGTGGTTAAACTAAGGTGGGTCAAATAACTGAGGTATGAAACCACTGAATCTGTTCCAGATGTTTCAGAGGGAGGAGTCTCTCTTTATATAAAGTAAATCTGTAGGTTAGAAGCTCCACTTGCTCGTCAAGAAGACGTTCAGTCAACTCAGCTCAACTACACACCGTCACCAGGTAATGAAAAACTGGATGGACAGTTAGGAATTCATTTCAGTTTGTCTTTGATTTTCAACAATTTAAACTCTAAATATTTCTTAAGCCAAACAGTTCAGTCTTTGTTTTCATCAGTGTGAGGCAGGATAAATGATCTCTACATCTGACTGTTGAGACTTGATATCAGTCTGATTTAGACCATGTCTGGTTTCTACCTAACTCAGATTGGAGACATGGATTCAAACGAGAATGTGGCAGCTCTGGGTCGACCTTTCGCCTTAGGGATGCTGTACGATGCCCAGAAAGACAAACTGTTCCCAGGTAAGATGTGACGTGTTGTGGCAGATCCAGATGTGCAAACAGAAACACTGAATTCCTGTAGAAATGAAAGTGGCTGCAGTTTAGATGGAGTATTGGACTTTTCTTGTTTTTATTTACTTGGAGAGGTTTTTCTCTCTTAGTGCCAGAATAGATGTTTAAATAACTAAATTCATTTAATTATTTGTGCCAATGCACTGGTACCCAGTGCAATGAAATGTATTTCTTTTTCACCAATTAATTTGTCCCAGGGTTCTGAAGAAAAATAGACAAATTGTATATCTAGTGTTCCTTCATCAGGACTAGTGTGATCGAATTTTTGCCGATTATTCCCACACCACTGGAATGAATAAATGAATGAATGGGTCGCAATTTACATTTTGGTGAAATTTTGGAAAAATCTGAAAAAAGTCTTGTTTATGATGAGTCCCTATGGAGGCACTCTAACTCTCACTCTAACTTCTGAGTTTCTTAAAAATTCTGAAAAATAAAAAGTTCAATCGGATGAGGGGGCCACAGTTTTGAGGTACAAAGATAAAAAAATATATAAAAACGTAGGGATTTTTGTTGGCTTTCAGATGGTGTGGGTTATTTCTGTATTGGACTGTAGGGTCCAACGAGCAAGAGTGTGCCAACCACTTTTCAAAATTTTCTCCGTGTGTATGTGGTGTTTGTTTTCCCGATTGTTTTGAGTTTGAGTTATCTTCATTTGTTCGGAGGTCCTTGGTTCTTTGCCTTAGGTCTACTTGTCTTGTCCTGTCTTCGTCCTTGGTCCATGATCCTTGGCCTTGGCTCTTGTCTCCTTTCTCTAAAGAAAATGGCA
This sequence comes from Planiliza haematocheilus, assembly GCA_005024645.1. NCBI lineage: Eukaryota > Metazoa > Chordata > Actinopteri > Mugiliformes > Mugilidae > Planiliza > Planiliza haematocheilus. Next base: position 27,293 of record SRSE01000775.1, on the reverse strand, counting down.
TACCCTAGTTTTTGTACCTGCTGCATATATAAAGTGCTGTGTAGTTCTGCCTTATCTGTGCTGTATCCCCTGAACACATCACAATAAATCCAGTTTGACACTTAAATTTATTCTGATGTTACGCTTGCCAGCTGTTTAACAAAAAAGACTTCTATAGAGCCTTTTTTTTCTGCTTACAGACAGGTATTTTTTATTTTCCACAGATTTCACACTGTGGGATAAAGCAACTATTGAGAAAAACAGGACTACACAGCCTCACAACAGCAGTAAATATGATGTTACTACATCAGACTCCTTTGACTCCAAGTCGTCTCTGCTGGATGTTCAAGCCTCTCTGAAGGCCAGTTTCCTGTGTGGCCTGATTGAAGTTGGAGGATCTGCCAGTTATCTGAATGATAACAAGAAATTCAAGAAACAGAGCAGAGTGACACTTCAGTACAAAGCTACAACTTCATTTGAACGACTGGCGATATCTCATCTTGAAGCCAAAAACATGCAAATAAAAGATGTGACCAAGAAGTGCTCTGCAACTCACGTTGTCACTGGCATCCTTTATGGGGCAAATGCTTTCTTTGTGTTTGACAGCGAGAAGCTGGAAAACAGCAGCGTTCAAGGACATCCAGGGCAGCATGGAAGTTGTCATAAAGAAGATCCCATTGTTTGATTTTGAGGCAAAAGCTAAAGTCCAGCTGACTGATGAAGAAAAAAAACTGACAGAGAAATTCTCCTGCAAATTCTACGGTGACTTTATTCTGGAAAGCAACCCTGCCACATTTGAAGAGGCAGTGAAAACCTACAAGCAACTTCCACAGCTACTTGTCCAAAAGGAAGAAAAAACGGTTCCTGTCAAAGTCTGGCTGACGCCGCTGACGAGTCTGGAGCCAGAAGCTCCTGAGTGTGAAGGAGAGATTAGCGTTGCATTACTGAGGAAAGCTGAGAATGCTCTAGAAAGCATCAGGGAAATAGAAATGAGATGCAATGATGCTCTGGATGATGAAGTGGTCAAACATTTTCCACCCATCCACAAAAAACTGAGCCAATTCAAAGATCTCTGTGAAGATTACACAAAAACACTCAGACAGGCCATGGAGAAGAAGTTTCCTTCCATCCGTGCAGGTACAGAAGATGGTAGCTCTCTGGAAGAACTCTTTGACAACCAGGAGAAGTCACCGTTCAGCCAGGAGAACCTGGACAAGTGGCTGGACAATGCAGAGAGAGAAATCAATGTTGTCAATTCCTGTGTAGAAATTATGAAGGGAACAAAGATCGCCTCAAACGAGTCAGATTTTGATCGAGAGATTCTGGCTCCAGGTGTAAAGCATGCTCTCTGCTTTGTTTTCACCTCTCTGGAAACTGATGACCCCTTCATGGACCAGATGGCCGACTATGTGCGTAGTCACAAATCCAAAACGGTCACTCCGCCTGGACGAGACAAGTGGTTCTTCTCACATGAAGTGTTCACCAAGATGAGACAGAAAGCCACAGAATTCTCTAAAATTGTCAAAGGCCTGAGTAGCAGCAGCAGATTTCGTTTCCTAGTTGCAGCTGAACCCAATGAGAAGTTCCAAGGAGCGACCATGTACCATTACAAGGACGGCATCCGGATCACGGAGGATTTCTCAAAGCCAGATATTCCTGATCCCACAGCGCTAACAGACAAACAGGATCTAATGTGGTGTAAGTATCTTTTTGTCAGTTTCTTTATATTTTTTTATTTTGTTCTCATCAACATATTGAGGAAGTTATTTTAAGAATTAAAATGATTTCATGAGACTGTTGTGATCAACCAGAGTGAATGATGATAACTGGTAACAGATTGTTGTCTTGTTCTCTCCATCAGACTACTGTAATCTCTCCCTCGACCCAAACACAGTAAACAAATGGTTCACTTTGTATGACAACAACAAGAAGGCGACATGTGAAAACGTGCTGACATATCCTGATCACCCAGACAGGTTTGATACGGTGCCTCAGGTTTTGTGTAGAGAAGGGCTCAGTGATCGCCATTACTGGGAGGTACATTTGAATGAGGGTTCTGATACTGGTGTAGGTGTCGCATACAAAGAAATCAGTAGGAAAGGAGATAGTTCAGAAGTTAGGTTTGGACACAATACCCTGTCTTGGTATGTTGGTGTGAATGTCGTCGGAGGGTATTGTGCGTTCCATGGTGATGAGAAGTGGAACGATGAAAAGATGTTCCAATTTGGAAGCAAACGGATTGGAGTGTTTCTAGACCGGCCTGCTGGTCGTTTGTGCTTTTACAAAGTCACCTCTGACACACTGAGTCTCATCTACTCCTTCAAGGCCACATTCACTGAGCCTCTTTACTCAGGGTTCTACGCTAACTGCAAGCCCAACTATGCTGCCCTGTGTCCAGCTGAGTAAGAACAGAAGAAAACACCTGCAACCACAAACAAAGTTAACTAAAAACAAATTCATTCATTTATTCATTTGACTCTAAGTTTATATTTGCATATCAACCTAATCCATGTTTATGTGATGCTAACTCTAACCCTAACTATTAATACCAGTGAGTCTAAACTTTATGCCTCATGTCTCTACTGATACTGGACCTGGACTCTACCAGACCACCAAAGGTCTCGTATCTGGAGGAAATACTTCAGCAGTAGATCCTTTAAGCCATCACCTCCTTCCCAAACTGCATCTAGGTGTCATGGCCTATCCTGCTGTCCACATGTCTCTTTGGACCAGGTGACATCCTTTCTTGACTCCAGAGTCTAGTTTAGACACTCGGGTTTCCAAAAGAATCTTCTTACCTGTGGTGCAGTAGAGTCTCAGTTGGTCTAGATCTCATGTCACAGCCTTCGTTAGCCTCAATGAGCTTTGGGTCCCAGCACCTTGTGTCTGGTTCCTGATCAGTACTATCAGTCGTCACACACCACTCCTGACTGGGACCATCCCTCAAGTCTCAAGAGGTTCCAATCAAGTCACCCAGACAGAACCATCTGGTCCTGGTCCATGGTTCAGTTCTTCATACCTGAACATTGATCCCACATCCACCACAGTGACTGCACCAACCATCTGTTGACTTGTTGTCTGATACATCCAGACCCTGACAGAATATCATCTTGCTCCATCAGTCATGGAGTTTAGACTCACTGGTGTAAATATTCATAGTTTGATTGTGGTTTTTGTTTGTCTTTTTCAAATCAACAGAACATTATGTCACAATAACAGACTTTGAGAGAATATACTGTATGATCACATTATGTTCCAGAGCATGTTGTTGTATTTTACATAGTTTGTTCCCAAAATGACTCTAATACTTCATTTATAATCACTAATCCTCAGTCAGCATTACTATCAGTTGAGGTGAATATTAGGTAACTAAAAAGGTAGTTAGGTAACATGTAATCAGTTATTTCTTTAAATGAGGTGTGGGAAATGTGGTGGTGGTTTTGAATGTTCTTGTTATTATTTTAGAACACAAGTAACTCAAGTATTTCTTCTTTGATTAAGTAAATCTAGTTGTTTTTATTTGGGATTCACAATCACAGCTGTTAAGGTGACAAACCTTAAATATTAACTAAACTAACTAGTTGATGAGGTAAAATAATTGTTATTACTTTGTTCTTTTATAAATGTAAAGGTTTGAATCTACATTTTCATTTAGTATTTTGGAGAGTTTGGGGCATTGATGCTGTCTATAGCTGAAATAAGTTAGAGTGGTCATGTAGAAGGGTTGAAGCCTGATTCTATCTAATTATACTCATTGTGATAATTGATTAAGACAATCATTCTTCATTTAAATAAATAAATGTGCCACTCAGGAAAGCTCTCCAGGTAACGTCTTAGGACATATTAGGTCAACAACTGAATATCCTACACTGACCCAGAGTCCAGTGCATTAGTCTGGGTTTCAACACATGGACGTTAACCAGTTCAGAATATTGTTGATGTCTGTAAAGCTGAAAAACTTCTGTAACACTGTTGGATAAAATCAATAAAGATGAATCCTGAGTTGAACATGTGTACTGTTTCCTGTTTATTATAAAATAATCCTGTCAGGATTATAAAATTATTAAAACAAATGTCAATAAAAGTTTCAGAGACAGACTGAAAACTCATCAAGACTATTTTTAAACAATAAGTTCATGTGGAATAGGTTGTTTTCTTAAGTTCAGTTAGAAGTCACTAACAGGGCAGAGCAGTCTCATAAAGATGTTTTTATCATAGTATCCATCAACTAAAGGCAGTGAGTACTGTGCTCATCTAATGGTGATCTTATTGGACTATTATCTATAGCCAACGTCAAACAGGCTCCTCTAAAACTAAAATGTGTATAAAACACTGGACTCACAGTCAGAGAGAGAGACAGCAGATAAAGTGATAACATCAGATCACACCAGGGTTTTGCTTTGCTTCTCATTTATTGCAGCAGATAATGATTCAGATGGATCCAGACGGCAGAGACATCTAGTGGAGGAACATGTTCATTTCAGATAGAGATAATGTTGTTGGCTCTAACACAAGAGAATTCTTTTAAAATCCACCTGTATTAGATCTACTATACATGAGATGATATGATTAATTAATGAGACAGAGAAAAGAAATAAATCATTAAAGAGAAATATTCTGCTGTAAGTTTGTCCTGGAGATTTAATGCACAGGACGGATCATCATGCTGATGGACTTCAGGGAGTAGTTATGACCCCTCCAGTGATTCCACACTGCTTCAACAGCAAAGAGAGTGACAGCCGCCCAGCGATAAACTCCACTGGGGTTTGTATTGTGAAAGTAACCACTAATCTTTTCAACCTACATTAACTGAATAAACTACAAAGATATTTAATATTCAAATTGATAAACTTTATTGTTTTTTGCACATATTCACTCATTTTGAATGTGATGCCAGCAACACATTCCCAAGAAGCTGGGAAGCTAAATGAAACACCTGTTTGGATCACCACAGGTGAACAGGCTAATTGGAAACAGGTGAGTGTCATGAATAAAAGGAGCCTCTGTTCAAGCAAGGATGGATGAGGTTCACTATTTTGTGAATACATGTGTGCGGATGTAGTCCAACTTTTTAAGGTTAGCATCCTCAGCATACAATCACTAGAAATGAGATGTGTCAGATTTGATCATCTACAGCACAGTTACTCATTGCGCGTCTCGCGAGCCACATGCGGCTCGTCAAGCTGTAACTGGCGGCTCGCATGGTAGCTTACAGTAACACACTGCCACTTGCCTTTAATTGCAAATTGCAGTCCTCAATTTACCGGCAATGCTACTTAAACTGCCATCTCGTGGCGATAAGTTGTAATACATTTCACGCAGCTGAATCACGGAAAGCGCGAATGAAAGTGGCCATGTGGCATTGTTTACAAAACTTGACCGCAATGCACGTTTGCAGGCAGACGACGTAAGCTCCGCTAGCTAGTAAAACACAAAATGGACCGGTTTTTAATAAAAAAAGAGACACAAACTAGCTCATTAAAGTAAATCTGGTCTTAAATGAAAATGTATCGGACGTGTTATTTTTTGTGGGATGTCCAGTTTACTGTATATGTAGAAATGCACAGAGGTGACTTCACGCCTGCCTATAGGGGGGGACAAACGGGTCTGCTGTCCCGGGCCCAGGATAGAGGGGGACCCCAGAACTGGGCCTTCATTACATTTAAAAAAAATGATAATAAAATAGGAATATCTGTGGGAAAAAATGTAATATTTGAATTAAATAAAAGCTTTTTATAAAAAGTGGCTCGCCTTTTGATTTTGCACTGCAAATGTGGCTCTTGTGAAAAAAAATAGTGAGGATCACTGATCTACAGTACCTGCTGTGAAGACACCATTAATGTTGAAAGGTACATCCAGGTTCTGGAGCAACATATGCTGCCATCCAAGCAATGTCTTTTTCAGGGACATTCCTGTTTATTTCAGCAAGACAATGTCCAGAAACATTCTGCATGTGTTCCAACAGTGTGGCTACCTACAGAGCTCCAACAGCTGGAGCCTCATGTACGAAGGGTGTGTGCACACAAAAACGTTCCATACGTACTCATTCACGGAAAAGTTTAGATGAATTGGAGTGAAATGTCCGTGAACTTGTCCGTTCCTTCACCAGCGTCATGTCTGGCGTATGCTGTTTCTACAGCTGTTGATCCTCTGGAGACACTTAGAGGTGATGCTGGGAAACTGTCATCAATATGAAAACTATTAGTCTGACCAATGGACCCTTAGCAGAGCCATGCCGTGTGGGCGGAGTCATCCTCATGTCAGCCAGGTACATCAAATACCCACAATGCATCTGAGCAGCTGGTTCTCTGAATGTAATCAGAGCTATGGACTGAACACACACTGATAGAAGGTGCAGGGTCAATTTAAATATAATTTACATATTTAAAAAGGCGTGGACAGGGAGGAGTCAGGTACAACATGTGGGCTCAGCTGGGATGTACAAAGGAAATGTGCTTCTGGATCTGAGTGTGCACCATGTTTTAGTAAGAACTCCACACAAGTCTTTGTACTGAATGTTACAAGGAAAGATGATGTCCACGTCCCTTTTAAATATGCAACTTCCCGTCTACTCCCCTGTGAAGAAGAAGTTGACAGAAAGTGAATTGGAGACGCTGCTCACTGGAGTGGAGATGCTCATAAATGTCTCTTTGTCACGCTGCCACAATGTTTACTTGCATTTGTTCATCACGTATGATCTGTACACTGATGAATGAAAATGTTTCCTGTTGACATTTACTAATTCATGCCATGGTGCTTTTCTATCAATGTGTGTGCAGTCCATAGCTCTGATTCCATTCAGAAAGCGTCTCTGGCTGCAGATTGCTCTTTAATGTTGACCTGTTCAGATGCATTGTGGGAATCTGATCTACCTGGCTGACATGAGGAGAACTCCGTCCCACACGGCTTGCATGGCTCTGCTCAGGGTCGACTGGCTCAGTCCCGATCGGTCGGAGTAATAGTTTTCACATTGATGACAGTTTCCCAGCATCACCTCTAAGTGTCAAAGGATCCACATCTGTAGAATCCTACGTACGCCAGACACGTCGTTGGTGAAGGAACGGACAAGAACGGACATTTCACTCTCGATATATCTGAACTTTTACGTGAGAGAGTACGTACGTAACGTTTTTGTGCGCACGCAACGTTCGTACATGAGGCCCCTGATCTCTTCTAACAGGGCAGCAAATAAGGGTGAGCATGGTCTCATAGAACTCATGAAAGCCAGTGCCACATTCCACTCTTTGCATGTCTCCACAAGACTGAATAATAGTTATAAAGCTGCTCTAAGGACAAATGGCTCCTGCAGGTTTTGACATGAAATCAGATCATTCTCACTTTTTGCTGTTTAGAAATGTGCAGCTGTGATTTAACTGAAGTAAAACGAATCATTTCAGAGATGGCTCAGAGACGCTGCACATACAGGAAGCAGCAGTGTTTTAGGTTGAATTCTGGAAACCTGAGCATTCACTAAAGACATTCTAAGCAGAGGGCTGGTTTCTGTTATGAATGAAGTGAAAAAGGAGATACAGTGGAAATGAACAGAAAAGACATGAATAGACACTGTGTCTCTTTAACCACTTTAGCTGCACTGTTACCAGATCTTTCTTTGAAATTAAAATAGATTAGATTAGATTAGATTAGATTAGATTTTCTTTATTAATCCCAGACTGGGAAATTTCTGTGTTGCAGCAGCAGCATTCAACACCATACATATATATATAAAAAAGCAAAAATCAACAATATGAGTAAAAAATAGAGAACTATAAAAAGAACAAAAAGTATACACAGTATACAAGTATTAGAAGTGAATATTAAAGAAATGTTAATTAGCATGTATACACAGTTATTAACACGCATTAAACGTGAATATTACAAAGAAATGTTAAATTAAATGTCCAAGGTGTCATCTGTCACACACAGATGAGGAGTTGTACAGACTGATGTCTTGGGGCAGGAAAGATTTCCTGTAGTGTTTTTGAGACAACGAATTTGTCTGAGCCTTCTGGAGAAGGAGCTCCGTTGTCTGTCTATTGTGTGGTGGAGAGGGTGGTCAGGGTTATCCATGATTGATAACAGTTTGTTCAGAGTCCTCCTCTCCACCACCGATTCAAAGGTGTCCTGTCTGCAGCCAATGATAGACCCAGCCTTCCTGATCAGTTTGTTCAGTCTGTTGGCATCACTGGCTGTGATGCTGTTCCCCCAGCAGACCACAGCAGAGAAAAGTGTGCTGGCCACAATAGACTGGTAGAAGATCTCCAGCATCTTGCTGCTCACATTGAAGGACTTCAGTTTCCTCAGGAAATAGAGTCTGCTGCAGCTCTTCTTGTACACAGCTGTACTGTTGGTCCTCCAGTTCAGTCTGTTGTCGATGGTCACTCCCAGGTATTTGTAATCCTCCACCATCTCCACATCCCTACCCAGGATGCTGAGGGGCAGAGGAGCTGGTCCCTTCCTCCTGAAGTCCATCACCATCTCCTTGGTCTTGTCCACATTAAGCAGCAGGTGATTCCTTCCAGCCCACAAATCCATCCACCAGCCTTCTATACTCCTCCTCATCCCGTTCACCACTTATACATCCTACAACTGCAGAGTCATCAGAACATTTCTGTATGTGACATGACTCTGAGTTGTGCTGGAAGTCAGTGGTGTATGAGGTGAACAGGAACGGAGAAAGTACAGTGCCCTGAGGGGCTCCCACACCACTCACCACCACATCAGACAGGACATGACCCAGACGCACCAACTGTGGCCTGTCTGTCAGGTAGTCAGTGATCCAGGAGACAGTGGATGTGCCAACACCCATCGACTGCAGCTTATCACCCAGCAACAAAGGCTGGATGGTGTTGAAGGCACTGGAGAAATCAAAGAATGTGATTCTCACTGAGCCTCCACCACCATCCAGGTGTGAGTGATAGATGACAGCGTCATCCACCCCCAGACACGGCTGGTAGGAAAACTGTAGAGGGTCTAGGAATGATCTCACCTGTGGCTTTAGGTGGGCCAACACCTAAAGCCACAGGTGAGATCGTTCCTATAAATAGAGATAAATCTCCAAAGTAATTTTTGTGACTGTCTACTGAAAAGACATGCACTGAATCAAAATGTGCTCAAACTAATTTAAAGCGGTTTGATTGGTCTGTTGTGACAGTAGAATTATATTGCATGTATCAGCAATTTAAACATTTATTTGCAGTTGGAGGTAATTATCTTCCACAACCTGGAAAGGTGATGTGAATCTGGACAGTGAGATGAAATTTATAGTTTCACAACTTTGTTATTTCACATTTCAGAGCTTCAATACCTGAAACCAGTGAATTCAGGAGCACCAGGTTAGTTTCATTAGACTTTGATGAAAATACAGAAAGACAAAGCCAAATCCAGTGGAAACAATAATAATAAAAAAAACCTACAAGTTAAGTAACAGCTCATAAGATCTGGAAGCACTCACTGATAAAATCATATTATTGACATTTACCAGATTCTCCAAGGCCTCGGGGGCCCCACTGTCAAGGCTTAGCTCCTGTGGTTTTCAGCCATGCGCCTGGAAAAATTTAACACCTGTTTTACTGGAGGGTGTTTTCTTCTATCTCATCTAAGGCCTCGTCCACACGTACGAAAACGATCTTTTTCTGCTCCAGGGGTGTGGCGATAGTGGCGATGACGTCATCGTTTTCCAAAATCTCCGGTTTCAACCGTCCAGACGGATTCACAAGAAGTGCTTTTTCGAATTTATCCACCCTGGGACCCGGTTTCAAAAAAGTGTGTTTTAGGGCTATGTGGTTACGGGATTCGTCTGGACGATAGAACAAAACGTATAAAAACATCTGCGTTTACGAAAAAATGCGTTTTCGTGTGGATGGCCCCTAAAAGACATTTTAGTTTATCACTAATTAATCACAGTGTTACTGACACCTAAGTCTGACCTATCAGAAAGACCAGGGTCCATGGAGACCAGGGTCCATGGAGACCAGGGTCCATAGAGACTAAGGTCCATAGAGACCGGGGTCTGTAGAGACCAGGGTCTATAGAAACCGGGGTCCAGAGAGACCAGGGTTAGGAACATGGAACATGTTCACCTCCCAGCACCCGAGGGCTGAAGAGGTTAAAGGGTCTATTGTGACACTAGGATGTGTTGCATTTATTCTTGATTTAAATATTCACAAATCATGAACTTTCTCCAGCTAAATCCAAATAAAAAACACACCTCTTTTCTTAAAGTTGCTGTCAGTAACAGTTAGAAGCATTCATTGTGGCGTTTTATTCCACAGTTTAGATTTATCAATTTGCTATGTGGTACATATATGACCGTGCATGACGTGTACGGGGAAGGGGGAGGGGGAGCGGAGGACGCTATGAAATGCGTGTCCATAAGCAGTGGTTGACACTCTGTTAGATACACCCCTGGGCTTGATTGGTGCATCTGAATGTGGAGTGCTAGATGTCTTGCACATCGCGCTACAGGCTCTAGGAGGGGCCAGAGGAGCCTTTTTTTTTTTTTTTAAATGACCTGCTTCATGCAATTATACTTGAACAAAGGGTCAGTTTTAGAGTTGAGCCGGATACTCGGCTGAAACGAGTATCCGGTACGGATAAAGCACTTTTGCCGAGTACAAGTATTATACGAGTAATACGAGTCAATATCTGTGCTCGGATTAAATAAAAATCCTCATTGGGTAGCTGACTGTGTCTGCGTTCTGTGATAGACTACAGCCCCTCCCCTACACACTCGCAGATGTGTTGTTGTGTCCGCTCTGATCACTCACACACAGAACAGCTCTCTGTCTCTCCCTCAGTCACTCAGGTTCGCGGGACGTTTTCCGTTAATGTTTAGGGTTTCTTTCTTCAGCTTCAGGTTATATTACTTAGGTTGGTACTTACTTATGAACTAGTAGAGTTCTGGTACTTCGTTCAGACGTGGTGTCGACTCGCGTTGCGTCTCTGCCTGTCGGAGATTTTTTTTTTTTTTTCTTTTTTTAACCGTCATCTGGCTGCCTGGCTCTAACACTTTCTTGCTGTATTTCGTGAAAAAACAAAGCTAGTAGTGGTATAAATATCGGAAATCAAGCTACACACACACACACACACACACACACACACACACACACCTGGTGTGGGAAAAAAAGAAAAACAAAAAAAATATATATATAAAAAAAAGATCACACTGATCATAAAAAAAATTAAAGTTAAAATAAGAAAGTTATTGTTGAGCATGAAAACTCTTGTTCATTACATTTTACTTGATAATTGCAACCGCATTGTTGCAAAACTTGTTCTGTAAATAGTTCGTTTGCTATCGTGATCAAAACCATTGATCTCTGAAGCTCAATGCTGATGCTGTCCTGTAAACAGTTTTCTAATCAGCAATAAATAACTATTTCTGATCAGCCCATATCAATTGCATGCTTAAAATAACATACCAGTTAAAACCTCGCTCATTTCAAGACAACCAGACCCACTTCCGGGTTAAATCCCGCCCACTTCCGGGTTAGGCCCCGCCCACTCCGAGTACAGATACAGATACAGATAATTCATATGGTTAACAGATACAGATACAGATACAGATAATGCTGTACTCGCTCATCCCTAGTCAGTTTCAGCAAATATGACAGGAAGTTAGTTTTGTAAGACTTGGCTACTGCACCTTTAAATCCAACATAGCTTGATTAAAGTCTGACTTAGAACAAGCATCAACAAAGCAGTACCACATTCCACTCTTTACAAGCCTGAGCAAGATTATTAGCTTACTGAGAAACTCCTGTTCAGTAGCAGCAGAACCTTTAGTTTTTATGTTGCTCTGCTGTATATACACTGCTTGGCCAAGCAAAGAGGTAATCACCTCCTATTGGATAATTACTGCATGGGTGATTATGTTTCTGCTTCTTTAGTTGTTATTGGTTGGGGTTCACATTCACATTTATTGAGCTGATAAATCTGAAATAACAAACAATAACAAACAAATGTAAACATACTTCTTTTTGGGGATTTAATTCAAGTCACTTAAATATCTAAACACATTGATGCACATTTTAATATTTTAAATTATCAGTTTGATTTAAATAAAAAAAAGTTCCAAATGAATACTTACAAAGAGAGAAAAAGCAAAACTAACCAGCCTAAGACTGAGTTCTTTTCAACATTATTCCTTCTCACGCAAGTAAATGAGAGAAAATCTCAAAGATTGACTTTATTAAAATAATCACCAAAATGTTTTTTAGCCACAAATGGTTCATAGTTATGATTTAAAGGATAGGGGCCACAAATGATTCACATAATTTAGTTGTATCGTTTATTAATGCATTGTTAATTCACGTAGAGTCCTGATAATCGATGTATGCTTTCATGATAATTCATCATTTTCTTTTTGTAGTTTATAGAGTTTGAGGAATATACTGACTGCAGCTGTCATTACTGACCTTGCTAACCTTGTCATTTAAATAAATCTAGTGTACCACTCATGGTAGTTATTCTGGTGAAGATACAGCTGATGTTCGTTAAAGCTGGAAACACTGACACCTGCTGGACAAAGTCAATAAAGCTGAATCCTGAGTTGAACATTGAGTCCTGTTTATTTCTATCTGGAGTTATAGGTCACTGAAAACTATCTCTCTCTATATATAATATTAAGATGATTGTGAAAATAGAAGTGAAAATATATAGAAATCAATTTCAGTAATATAAGAAAACTTATATATAGATATAATAATATAAAAATGTAATTTAGTCAGACTGTTTGTATAGCACCTTTCTCAGTTATCTTTACTTGTTGTATGAAAGAATGTATAATGGGCTTGACTTCAAAGCCCTTTTCCATATAAGCATATTCAAGAATTAAAAAAAAAAAAAGTTCAGGAAGTTCAACTCTAAAAAAATAAACAGTAAGCTGGGTATAGATAGAGACAAAATATTTCATAACTTTAGAAAAAGACCTAATATTTGTGACTCTGAAATGCTAAATATATATTTTATATGTTATGATGACAACAAAAGACAAAAAAAAAAAATGTACACACAAAAATAAAAAGCCATCATGTCAGGTATAATTCAGAATAAATGACAAATGCAATGACACCATATATCTGACTTTAACATGTATAAAATATGCCGTGACTAAAGGATTCAATAAACTAAATATTGATAATGAAATATCAGCAAAAACATGAATGATATTCTTAACATTTTCAACATCAGGAAAGATTAACCTGAAAATAAACATAAAAGTTCTTAAAACATTTTGTAACGGACTGCCAAAATCTAGTGACTGCAGAGCCTGGATAAATCCAGTAGGGGGCAGATGACAACAGATTTTTGTATTTATGAGCAGAGATATTTTAGGGTTTAAAATCCACTACAGATGAACAAGGTCATAATTTGAAGATTTTTCACAATGCTGTAATGTAAAGTTTTGCAGAAAGCTTCATTTGGTATTTTTTGACAGAGTAATACATTCAACAGTCAGTCAGGACATTAACACCTCCAGTGTGTTTGTGTTCATAGAAAAGGAACAAGAATGTACAGTCTGATTTATATACAGTATATTACACTGATTATATGTTGATATAACTGAAAATGTTAAAGTTGTATCAACAACCAAGGACACCAGAGCAGCATTAAACAAAGGAGCAGCTCATTATATGTCCTCACTGCCTCTGTCAGACCTCATAGATTTCAGCTCCTGCTGGGTGGTGGACTGAGTTCCAGAAGAGGACAGCATCTCCTCAGCTGCATCCCGTCTGCAGCGTAGGGGGCAGGGCAGCGCCCCCAGCAGGGCCTTCCTGAACATGGAGCTGGAGAAGACGTAGACGACGGGGTCCAGGGCTGAGTTCAGGAAGTTCAGGCCCAGAGAAACAATGGTGAGCTGGGTGAAGGTGTAGAAGGCGGAGCAGTCCCAGGGGCGGTACGAGCGGATGATCCACACCCCAATGGTGGCCACAGTGGTGGGAAGGAAGCACACCATGAACACCGCCACAATGACGGCGCACATTCGCATCGCCTTGCGCACCTTGTCGGGTTTCCCCATCTGTCGCCCCCTGAGGAACCTGGAGATCCGGACGGAGCAGAAGAGCAGCATGGCCAGCGGGATGATGAACTCCAGCACCGTCAGGATGCGGTGCATGCCCACCAGGATGATGATGGCACGGGACGCCTCTTTGTAGGAGGTGAAGAAGAAGCACTGGGTGCGGTCGCCGCTGCCCTTGATGTGGTTGTAAGCCAGCATAGGAACCTGAGGGCTGATCACCAACAGCCAGACAAACGCTGATACGACGGCAGCCTGGCGCTTGGTCATGCGGTTGAAGCGGTGATGAGGGTGGACCACCTGGAACAACAGGACAGAGATGATCCAACAGAGTCTGGTCCTGCTTCATGAAATTAAACTCTATTTTCCAACAACCACTGCACAAAAGCTAATCTGGATTCTTGATTTTCCAGTGTATGTTTTCAACATAAATGACAACATTAGCAAAGATTCCTCTGCAAGAAAGTCCATGAAGGTGGCCATTTTGGAAACGGCTGCCAAAATCTACTGACTGCAGAGCATGGATAAAACCACCAGGGGGCAGATGACCAGATTCAGATTTATTGACTTAAGAAGTGATGATGTGGAAACTCCTGTATAGAAGGTAATGTTTACTCTGTGGATCAAAACATCAGAAATTAACGTTTTATTTCCTCCAATAAAAACTCAAGGAAAGGTCCTGAGTCCCTGGACGGCTTTCTTCATCATTACCTAATCTGTTCAGCTAACCATCACAGTGACACACATCCTGCCCTCACCTTGAAGTAGCGGTAAATCGCCACGACGGTCATGAGTGCGATGCTGGCTGAACGGTTGGAAAACATCAGGAAGAGGTTGACCCGGCACATCCCGTCTCCAAACACCCAGTGACCCCTGAGCAAGGCATCAATCCTGAGTGGAAGGCTCACCAGCGCCAGGAAGTCTGCAATCACCAGGTTGAAGAGGAACAGGGTGTTGGGGTTCCAGGCCTTCAGCTTGAACCAGAAGATCCACAGGGCCACCATGTTCCCCAGCAGCCCCAGGATGACGTCGATGGTGAGGACAGGAGGCAGGATCAGGCCCTCCAGCTGGATACCCACTGGGGGGCAGCCGCCCCGCCCGCCCCCTCCAGGAATCGGGGTGGTGAGGTTTAAATTTATAGTGAAGTTTGCCTCTGAGAGCATTGTGGCTGATTGAAACGATTCAGTGTCGGGTGGAGAGAGGTGGGCGGTATCTTTAAGAGCTACAATAAAAACAGTTGTGGGTTTGGTGGTTGAAAAGGAAGGGGTAACATGGGCTGACCACACCGACCAAAAGTTTCAAGATCAGGAAGTATGTAACTGCTGCTTCCGCTTTTTCACCTTCTGCTTTTTTTCTGTCGATAATATCTGCGTTAAAAGAAAAACAAAAGAACAAAACAAAACAGTAAGTGTTTTATTTGATCATAAATCAGATCCTGATGTTTAAACGTCTTGAGCATGTTAGAGTAGAAATAAGGTTTTTAACTTTAGAAGAAAGAGAAAATTACCGGATTCATTTATGACAAAGAATATGTGCCATTTATTTAAAATGCAATATGTACAAATCAAAAATATCACTCAGGTATAGGCTCCAGCAGAGCCCCGCAGCCCTTAAGAGGAATTAGCTGCTATAGAAGATGAATGAATGAAAAATATCATTCACTCATTAAAATCATTTAAAATGACAAATAAATCATCAATCAGTGTCACAAAACATTTTCCACCTGTGTCTGGTTTAAAAGATACAGAAAAAAATAAGACAAATGATCTTTCACCGAAGTCTTTGGAAATACTTACTAACCCGGAGATTTAGATTTAGATTTAGATTTAGATTTAGATTTAGATTTAGATTTAGATTTAGAATTAGATTAGATTAGATTAGATCAGGACTCACCCGTCACACGACTCATTCATAAAGCTGTGGAGAAAGAGCTTAGCGGATGTTTGACCTCTGTGTATTTATGTCAGGAAATGTTCCTGTGTGGTCGACATCGCATGAGTCAATAGAACGTTGCGTAAAAGAGAAAATAACAAAAAACATTTCTACGGATGTTTCTCAAAGTGAGGGCTGGAAGTGAAACCAACAGATGATAAATAAAATAAATGTGGAACTCAACATGTTCAGAACAAGAGAAACTAGAGAATATACTCTGAACAATTTCAGCAATGTTTATTCATTAGTCATGCTACAGACTAATACCCTCTGTGGCCACTTCATTAGGTACGCTAGTGGAGTCATTCTAATCTAAACAATGTTGAGACCCAGCATCAGGAAGTTGGTGATTCACCTGATGATCACTTTGGTGGGTGGAGGTTGTGGTGTTGTTAAAATAGATTGACTTAAATTTGCCACAATATTAGGAACATGTGTCAGTTCAATAGTTCTAGCAAATGAAAACCCAGTCGAGTCAATAAAGCGCTCTCAGTTATTAGAAACTGAAGCTGAACACCAGAACCTTCATAGAGCAGGAATGATTTCCCTGGTGTACCTAATGAACTGGCCAGTCACAGGCCATGTACATCAGCCAACTTAATAATAAATGAACATAATGAAATGTCATTATAAAAGCCAGATTCATAGATCTGATCGGATGGGGCATTTTTTAAAGAATATTTTGTTGTTTTTTTAATTTATTTTTTTATGCTGATTTGACACAAAACCAAAGTACGTTTACTTCTTACAGATCTGACAGTGCTTTAGTGGCATTGTTGTGGCAGGAATAATCCAGATAGTATCATGAAATTCAAATATATATAAAATATAAAGCTGCTGTATCTTATCTGATTTTACAACTGATTTTTAACATAGTTTTAACAAAGTATGAAGAAATTAGAGGTTGATTAAAAATGTAAATAAATATCAGTAACAACAGAAATTATATTCTGCAAAACAAACTAGAAGTACATGAAGGCGGCTATACTGGAAACAGCTTCCAAAACCTAGTGACTGCAGTACACGGATTAATCCACCAGGGGGCAGATGAGCAGGATCAAATTGTTTTTTAAGAAAAGTATTGATGATGTGGAGCAGAGGTCTCAGATACTCATAAATCACATATGTTATATTTGCCGTTACAGGTTTTTTAAAGGTTCACTAATAGTTGAAATATTTTATCATTCTGTAAAAGGTAAACCACTTCCTGTACCCTCCATGTTGTTGGGGAAGCAGACATGCCAGAGATCATCAGAGCGTCCCCGTGAAGAGATGCTGGAAAGCTGTGATGGTGTTTGGTGTTTGAAGGTGAAGTAACTTAAAGCTTGGTGGTTTCCAGTTTGTTTGTTTCTGGGTCAACGGAGGTGATGTTTCCTGTGACGCCGTCGGCCGTCATCGCCTCGGTTGCACCACTGCTGAGGTACGAGAGGACAAACTGTGACTGACACCAGCATTTTGAAATGGGTTTCCTCTCTAGGGACAAACCTGTCCAACAATGAGGAAGCTGTGAAATTACAAGAATACTGCTGTTTCTGTTTGTTTCTGACAGATTTCCTATGACTCACAACAAGACGACCTGATAAAAATAGATTTAATAAAGAAACAAATGAAACAATTCAAATATAGGTAACATGCAGGAGCTAATGTGGCTTTAGCTGCTGTAACTTTCTGCAGTTATCCTGGAAATATAACTATAAGATCTAGAGATTTCTGAGATCTCTACCAATGAACCTAAGCAGCATGTCTTTGGACGGTGGGAGGAAGCTGGAGAACCTGGAGAACCCACGCAGACACAGGGAGAACATGCAGACTACACACAGAGAGGAACCAGTAGAACCATGGATTAGAACCCAGAACCTTCTGCTTGCCGGTAGGCGTCACACCACTGTCAACCCAGAGGATACCATACAGCGAACGATTCAGCTCAGGTTGCAGTACCACCTGTAACCACTAGATGGTGACATTCATCATTTAATCTGTTTTGCATGTAAAGTCCCGCCCCCAAACGATCTGATTGGTCCAGCATGTCTTTATCTTTGCTGGAGAAGAATCAGTTCCTAACAGAGAGCCTCCAGATAAACTTTACTCTGAAAAACAAAACTAAAATGTGCAGCCTATGGTGGTCTGTCCTCCTTTGTGATTCCTGCTGTCTTTAACTGAACCGTCTCCTCTGCTGATGTTTTCCAGCTGATTCTTCTTCATCCACTACAGAAGACATCTAAGCTCCTCTCTGTATTTTTCAGTTGAAAGTTTCCCGTCCTGAAGCGTGTGAATGTGCTTAGCTGAGAGAGAGAGAGAGACGGTATGAGCCTGGATTAGTGGGGAAAGGTAAGCGTGTCTCTCTGTGTCTAGGCGGATTTCCGTCCCTCTCTCCTCTCCCCTCTCTCTCCGGTCACTCACAGTGACCTGGTTTGAACCGTCCTGTCTCATCTCGTCTCCTGGTCGCTCTCTCATGCGGCTTTTTGTGTGATTTAATTTTTTTTATCGTCGTGTGATGCCATTCCTCCCTCAGGAAGCCGAGCGACTCGATGGGTTGTCTCTACTCTACTGGTGAGCTCATTTCCTCTCTGCTCCTCCCCTTTCTTTCCTTCCATCCGTCCCTCACTCATTCATTCCTTCCTTTTTTTAGAAAAAGAAGGGAGCTTCTCCTCTCTCAGGTTTTGTTTTCCTGCCTCGCTGTTGTCATCGCGTCCACAGCCTGTTTGCTGACAGATGCCTCGACTTAAAGTCCTCATGCGTGTTCAGAGTTCTGGGTCATGAAAGAAAGAGACAATTTAAAGGAACATACCAGCAATTTAACAGCTGTCGCTCTGATGCTGTGAAGTAAAAAATATAATTTATGCAAAAAAAAGGATCACAGCTGAATAGACAAGCTTTCAGCGAGCATGTCTTTGATCTTATCTTCCTTTTTAAATGGAAATCAAAGCACAGCTGCAGCTGAAGATCATTTTCACGATAAATTAAGAAATCAGCAAATAGTGAAAAAGTTTCCAGCATCAAAGGAAGACACTTTAACATTTACCACCTCTGACCCCTTCAATAATCCATCATGAACCAAACAATTCTTCCTCTATCTTTGGTTTTAGGCTAATGTCACATATCCAGACTCAGCTGTTGTCAGAGGAGTCAGATAACTCTTCATCTGGATTTCACTGTGATCTAGAAACATAAAATACTTCCACATCAGCTGGTCCTCCAGTGATCCTACTGGTAGATCTTTGCTGGACCAGACTCCAGATAAACGTATCGGCATAGTTTCACACAGTTTGGACTCAGTAATGAAACAAGCTGCAGATGAATTAGTGATCCTCCTTTAGCTGACTTTAAACTCGAGACCTGGATTTAGAAATGTTTTGGTTGGAGCATCAGAGCCGAGGCCTAGTTTCAGGGTGGGGTAGGGTTACGGTTAGGTTAACGCTGTCCGACAGCATGACGCTGTTGGCTAAAATAAGAAAACACTGGATAATTCTTATAAATGAAGATGTGCTCTCAACTAGCCATCCTAACGATGCTAACGTTGACACTACATGCTAGCGTTACTTGTTTAAACTGTTCCCTGACTCTTCTTGGAATTTAAATGCTACAACTTCAGTTTATTAAAATCTATATATCTTCTTAATAATAGTATTTGATCCATTTGACTTCACTCTCGGTTCATTTGTGTTTGAATGAACAGTGTGTAGAAAATAATTTGGAAAATATCAAAGCACAGTCAAAAAAATATTCATCGTTAATTGTACATCCAGAAAATAATATGAAAGTTTGAGCATAAACTCACATGGGGCTGGGGCCACCCTCGCCCACCACGTTGGCTACGCCCCTGCTGAGAAAACTCCAGATGTGTACAATCTGGTCCTGGTCATCTGCCCCCTGCTGGATTTATCCAGACACTGCAATCACCAGCTTTTGGCAGCTTTTCCAAAATGGCCGCCTTCATGGCCTTACCATTATGTTTGTTTTTCAGGGAAAACTTTGGTAATGTTGAAAAGGTTACATAAAGAATATCATTAATGTTATTCCTGATATCTCAATTTAAATATATAGTTTCCTGAAGCAAACTATAACTACTTTATACTTTATATATTATTTTAGAGTAAAATCATGTTGAAATGTGATGGATCACACACGATACAGCAGGTATACATTTTTTTTCTAACTAATTGTTTAAAAGAGTAAAAACAAATGAATCTATTCCATATTAGTGGCATTTTTAGATATTTATGCAAAGTTTCTGTTCAACGTAATGTTGCAGAGGTTCACTTGGTAATTATTAAAATTAAATGAATCATAACTTATAGAATTTACCAGTTTAGAGAAGAAATTTAGAGACACATCTCTGCTTTCAATCTTTGCCAAAAACAGAAACTGTTTTATATTTTCTACCAAAACAAAACAAAATAAAATAAAAAAGGGTGAAAAATAAATCTTCAGTTTAATAAAGTTTAATTTTTATTATTCTAAAATTAGAAAAATGTCACCAATGTGTCAAATATGATTTAATAAATTGTATTCATTTTTTAAATTCTTTTTCTTATTTAAACATCCTATAACAACTTTAATTTAATTTTAATTTAAGTAAAATTGTCCAACTATGAAGCCAACTATTATTTCTTCTGATAATATTTGGCTTCAAAGTGGTAAATCCATCTTATTTATTTCAACCAGGCATCTATTTTCTGAGTTTAGATATAAATGTGGAAAGCAGCAGGAAGCTCTGGTTGACTCTGACTGAAGAGACACATATGATCCTTTAATGAATGTTTCATTAAAATCAGTGTAATCTGTGTTAATCTGTTGATTATTTCCTCTTGTGGACATGAAGATATGTGATCTGATCCTGTCTGACCTGAAGCTTCCTGTGGCCGCTGATAATCTGTCTGAAAACATCTGCTGCGTTTTACCGCAGGACGTCTCCTCTCTCGTCTTTATTTGACTCTGGAGCATACGGGGAGAGACGGCGAACAGACAGGACCAGATTAAATATGCAAACAGCAGACAGTAATCCTCAGACGCTGCAGCATTCTCACACGGAATGACTCAGCTGGAGCCTTTGTTCCCTCTCACCCTGTGTTTATCAGTCTGCATCACACAACACTACTGTGAACTTAAACGACTCATCGTCTCCACTCGATCCTTCCTCTGCTGATAATGTTCAGACGCTTTGACCTGACATTTCTGCTGCTCTCTGCACGGCCCGACCTTCAAACTGACGTCTCATGACATTCACATCAACAAGTGACGATTGACAAACGTCAACAAATCTTCAGGATCTGGTCTGCAGCAAAATCTCCCCTGCAGTAAACATCACAAAAGGTTCTGTTTCTTATTTCAAGATAAAAACTCAACTAGTTTTTCCTGAATCATTGCTCTGCAGAAAACGATCTGACCTTGGAAACCAGAGCTTAGAAGTTGTTTAGAAACCTCAGCAGTTCACCTCATTGCCCTTTGCCTGCACCAGGACAGCAATAAATAACGACATAAAACACTGGTGTTAATCTCTACACATGGACTCGTTGGTGTTTTGCAGCTCAGGTTTGACTCATGACTTCGTCCTATAAACTGAACCTTAGTGTTTATTGGTGCATCATAAAACCAAAGCCACCGGAAGCCACGGTTCAAACTCCACAGCGTGTCGCTCTTGGCAGCCGGCCGCCGGGTGACGTTAACGACCGGTGGCAGGTTAATGCAGATTATCAGGCATTAAGTGATCAGTTTAATTGTTCCCTCGTGTCCCGGCCGTTGGCCTCGCTGCACGTTGTCGTCTGTTTGAGGGGCCTCACATGAGGAGAGGAAACTCAGAGATAAAAGCCTGTTGTCACTGATGAAGAAGACTGGATGAATGCATGAATGAAATCCACTGAGGTTGAGTCTAGTTCTCTAAGAGCTCCTGATGCTATCACAACAAAACAAGGCCCTCCCCCAGTAGACGCCATCTTGAAAAGCAAATTTAGCAAAAACTTAAACTAACTAAAGTCAGGACTACGTAATTAAACGAGAGGATGACGAGAACAAGAAGACTCTGCAGAGGTCAGCAGATATCATCCATCCAATTTCAACGGTTTGTCCAAGGTTTGGTAGCTTCCAGATGTCCACGTCCTTAGCAACACCTTCCAGATCTTCCTAGAAGATCCCTAGTTGTTCTCAAGGCAGTCCAGATTTGTAATCCCTCCAGAGAAGTCCAGGTCCACCTCAGAGTCTCCTCCTAGCCGGTCGTGCCTGGTCCAGACCAGTCCAGGAGGAATCCTCACCCGATGCCTGAACCTCCTGCACCTCTTAATGCGATGGACTTCATGTATCTCGAGGTGCCATTCATGACCGACGGCGGTTTGATGAAGGGGACGCAGTAACGTTGATTTGGACTGAGATGCAGGACAAAGTGTCCAGTTTACAGGTCTACGTCCCAGTCTTCACCCGTGGTCATGAACTTTGAGTAGGAAAAGTCTGGATCATTACGGAGCTCTGAATCAGTTCTGACGTGACTCCAGAGGACTGAGGCAGCGGCTCAGTGTTAGCATGTTAGCCATCAATGCATCTTAAAGACACAGTTAACCGTCTTCCCATTTTGTTCCAGTGAGGAGGTTGTTTTTAAACGTTCTGGATGAAACTGCTTCTAGTCTCCGGATGAAACCTTTTCCTACATCGCAGCTCTTTTTCTTTTCCGTGTTTTTTTTTTTTATCTGAGGCGTGACTCTCTGTGGATTCTACAAATACATCACAAAGATGTTCTCATGCTTTTCAGTCTGTGGCCAGAATTTAAACTAAAACTGCAGCGACATCAACAGATGTAATGAATCTATCAGTTTGTTCTCATGGAGTCGCTCCACAGATGTTAGTCTAGACATTAGCTAATTACGTCCAGCTGGGCAGAGAACAACAAATAGGATTTAGTTTGTTTGTTAAAGGGGATGAAGTTACACAACCAGATCAGCTGGATTACTTCATTGTCATTGTGTTATGTTGTGTTTACAGACTTTACTAATGAAGTTTTTATGCTCTCTAAGGTCGTCTGGGTGTAGTCCATCCATCTTAATTATCTGAGTTCAGATTCTTCATCATGTTTGCTTCATGAGTTTCTGAGACTTGTCATCTGCCCCCTGGTGGAGTTATCCAGATCTGCAGTCAGTGGCTTTTGGCGGCCATTTCCAAAATGGCTGCCTTCCTTTACTAACTTGTGTAAAGTGACTTAAGGTGGAAACAACACTGACAAACATTCAGTTCACTTGGTGCCTGTTTGTGGTGAAGCTGATGACGCTGGTATAAAAGCACCTAAGACTTTAATCTAGAGTTCTGCTTCTAAAGCTGAAGCTGACACTCCTGTTTCCTGTGGTGTGACATGTCGTGATCTGATTAGACACAATCAGCTCCAAACGGAGAGACTCTGGATAAACATTTGTGGACATTGAGACTGTTAATCAGATGAAACAAGCAGAGGTGGAGTCAGGACCTGCAACCAGGAAGTCTTCCCCTGGGACGTGAACCAGCTGGCAGTCACACTGACACCAGAGCTGATGTTTAACCCGTCGTGATGCTCTTGCGCTGCAGTCTGAGCTGAAGGCCTTGAAAACTCTGAGCCCAGCTTTGTGTCGTCTCATCGGTCTGTCCTCCACACTGTTTGCTGTCTCTACACAAACCCTTCAACTCTCTCTCTCTCTCTCTCTCTCTCTGAAACGTAAGCATCTGAAACTAGCTGTGCTCTCTGACGCTGAGCCGAGCCTCGGGACAGGACCAGCAGACAGCAGGATCATGTTAACCACCTCTGAAGAGTCTCTTCATCTTTAATCTGAACGTCTCAAACCTCTCGCTGAGCGTCTGGACTCTCCAGGATCTGATCATTTGTTTGTAATGTTCCTTTGATTATGAATAGTCCTAGTTTGTTTGAGCCGGCTAACATCCAGGTCACTGCACGGTTCAACCACGGAGTCGTTTAGGAGGCGATAGATTTTATTGGTCTGACGTGGAGGAGGGAGGGAGGGAGGAGGGAGGAGGGAGGGAGACAATGACAAAATCCTGCCATGATTTGATTATTCTGTGCAGCAGAGCGCTGAGGAACGACACAGAGGCTTTGGCTGTTGCAGGATGCTGACATGTTTTTGAGTCCGTTGTGTTTCTGTTTGTCTCCAGGACGATCATGGGCCCCCACGGCGTCAGCCGAGCCGTTCAGAGGCTGGAGTTCTGTGACTGTAAGAGGGGACTCGGTGAGCATCTTAACCTCAACCTCCACGACCTCTGGATCATCATTAATCACTCGTCTTTAAGCTGCAGCTCAGTTCCCTGTCATGCTCTGGACAGTACTGTTTGTTTGAGGCAGAGTTTAAATCTTCCAGCTGTTTGTCTCTCTACGTTCACAGGTGTTAAAATAATCGGAGGCTACAGAGAGATGACAGGAGAAGACTTTGGCATCTACATCAAACGTGTGATATCTGGAGGGCTGGCGGCTCTGGATGGTAAGTCATTCTTCTTCTTCTACTTCTCCCTGTTATCATCCTCCTCTCACCTGTCGCTCTGTCCTCTCCAGGTCGGCTCAAGTCAGGTGACCTGATTCTGGATGTCAATAACATCAGCCTGATTGGGGTGACCAATGAGAGGTGAGTCTGGCTCTGCTCACGCTCCATGTTTACAAATACAGCTCTGCATCCTCCAACCAATCAGAGACCTTTAGCTGCAAACTCCACCCATTGTGTGAGCCCCGCCCACACAATCTGATTGGCCAGGAGCAGAATGAGGCTCAGAATAACTTTACTACACCAACAGATGTTGTGGGCGGGAAGTCCGGGCTGGTTTCAGACTGTCAGTCAGATGAAGTAGAGGTGGTGTCAGGAATGAATCTTACAACCAGGAGGTTTTCACCTGAAACCTGGACGTAGGTAACGTAATGCAGGGTTCCAGCGCCCCCCCTTCCAGCGCCCCAATGCACAGGAAGATGTTCTCTCAACTAGCCACCCTAGCACGTCATTGCTAACGTTGATGCTAACTGCTAGCATTCTAATTCTGAGTTCAGTTGAACCACATTAAGCCCCGCCCCCAAATGATCTGATTGGCCCAGCAGACAGACTCCATAACTACTTTACTACACAAACAAATTTGAAGGCAGCGGTGGTGTGACGAGCTTCCAGGCTAATTTAGTGTGTTTGCATCAAACTGTGACGTGGTCCAGAGATGCTGCGTCTGGTCGAAGACATTTCCTGTCACAGTCTTCCAGATATGAAAAGTTTTAACTTTGTTTTACACCTGCTCCACTTCAGAGGGGCTAGCTTTGGCTACTGCAGCTATACGAGCTGTATAAGTATCATGATCAAGGATAAATATTAAAACCTGTGAAATGTTGACAGCAGCTCCAACAGTAATATGTCAGACTGGAGCTGCTAAAGGAACGGTTCTTATGGTGTGTTTGAGAACGTGATTAATTCAGATTCAGATTTGTCCCCGGGGGGCAAGTACAGACAGAAACACAACAGATAGAAAGTACAAAGTATAGACAAGTTACCGAGCCATAAATGTTATGAGTATCCAATTAAGTTAAAAAGCAGAGTTTAAACTTTACACTTAGACCTCAGAGGTTTTATCCCCGGATTATGTCTGAGCTTAGGTTGTGTGAGGTAAATGATGAAGCTTTAAAATTAAGAGTTTTATTTGGCAAAGGGGTGAAGACAGGTAGACCTATGTGTGTCAGCGGGATTAAAGAGGCACCAACACTTTATCTCTGGAAAAAGGACCTGATATTTAATGGAAAAAATAAGAAACTACTTCATCTATGTTGTGGAAAAATTGGGGGAGGAGGAAACATCAGATCAGATACTTCTCTCTCTGGTTTCACAGAGTTAAGGACCGATTCAGAATATCTTAACTTTTGATAAAATGACTGTTCTTGATGCAGTGCCTTAATCTGTTTAGATTTGTACAAGGACCGGGCATAACTTTATTGTGGTTTGATTCTTTCTTCATTTCATTATGTCTGCTGAGTTACATGTTAAATGATTAACTCTGTGTCCTGACAGGGCGGTGGAGATCCTGAGGACGGCGTCGCTCTCTAATCATATGTCCCTGCTGATCGCCAGAGACGAGGAATCCAGGTAAACATGGAAGTCAGCAGATACGTCCAAAAGATAATGACCACCAAAGACCACGCCTGATTGATGCAACAAAGTTTAATAGTAAACAGGAAGTGAAGGAACATTATCTGGAAACACCTGGTAGCTTCCCAAAGTCTGTCTGACTTCATGCTGTTCTTCTTCTTCTTCTTCTTCTTCTTCTTCTTCTTCTTCTTCTTCTTCTTCTTCTTCTTGCTTTTTAGCAGCTTTGTCACTAGCCAGCGTCCACTAGGTCAGAAGAAGAAGAAGTTGTGTTGCTACAGGGACATGATTTTCTGGAGCCTGATCCTGATCATTGTAATAATACGTGGGTCAGCTCTCAGATTCATGTGTTCAAACATTTCTTCATTCTTCATGAATTTAAATCAGCGTCTGATCAGTTCAGACGAGGCTCTTTAGAGAGACCAGTTTTCATTCCTCCCAGACTCCAGACTCTGGCTGGTTTTCTTACCTCCAGGTCCGTCTGCCCTCAGAGTTGAGGCTCTTCAGTAGTTTGATCCGTCCTTGGCGTGAACTCGGAGGTGCTTGACAGGCGGGAGGTAAACCGACCTGGCACTCTGCTGTCCCCGCTGCTTTTCCACGTCAGCTCAAACTCGGCCCGACACAATCGGGACACGGCGCCGCACAGACATCAGCAGAAACAGCAGCAGGCTGTACAGACGCCTCAGGGACGTCTTGGAGCTGGAGCGTCTGTTTGATCAGAGGGTTTGAAAGCGGTGCTTTACGGCGAGAGAAAGCCGTCAGAAGGCTTTGAGACTGGCTCATGTTCTGTGGAGATGAATGAAGTCGAGGATTTCAGGGCAACGAGTAAAGACGGAGGAGAGAAAGAGTCTGTTATTTTGGCAAACCCATCACTTTAACTCATCAGCTCAATCACCTGCTTTCTGACTCTGGTTCTACATCAACATTATTTAGATTAGAATGACTTCAGTGGTGTACCTAATGAAGTGGACAGGGAGGGTAATCTTATTGCAGAAGAACTCGTCCTCAAATGTTCTTTATTATAAATGGATTAATTACAGAACATTTATAGTTTGATGCGGACTCATTAGATTCAGCCTTGAGACTGGAGACATGCAGGTGTGTCCTCTGTGTCCTGGTCAGACTGGAGACATGCAGGTGTGTCCTCTGTGTCCTGGTCAGACTGTCCAGCAGCTTGTTGTTGAGCTCGTCCTCGTCTGGCTCCTTTTCATTTTCCCCGTCGTTATGAAATCCGGCTTTGAGCTGACGCGTCACAAACTCACCTCCGAGCTCGACCTCGATTGTTTGATTTGTTT